>JAQFYB010000957.1:0-39896 GCA_034694085.1 Pogonognathellus longicornis
TTTTTTTAATCTGAGAAATAATCCAACAGAAAGGAAACTACAGGCTATAAACAATGCGCAAGGTAAGACAGGCTCGCTCGCGTTCACTTACACATACACGAAACTTAAGTTAGCTGAACCTGTAATTATTGAAATCCAATCTGACGTATTGATAATAAAGATGATCTCGAACAAGAAGCCTTGCATGTTAAGATGCTTTGGAACATGTGTCTAAAATCATATCGATACATGCATCTGAAATTTTTGTGGGCACACACTCGTTTTTTATATTTCCAAGACAAACAAAACAGAAAAGGCTATTCAAGTTCACCACAACACATTTACATATCATAGCCTGTCCTGTATGACACATGATTGTTAGTATGCACACACATAGTAAGAAAATAAAAAAGTAGATACAATAGTTAGTGAAAATATTAGTAAAAGGGTGTATTGTATTTCTCGCACCGCAAGCAAGCAAGCAGCTCTCAATGAAATGATGAATGTCATTCATGGGAAGCATAAATTCTGTCGAACAAACACTTTAATGTTGAACAACGTAAATAGTAACAAAACAACTATACGATATTCAATCTTCTTGAACTGCTATGTAATACTATAGCATAAAATATGTAGCGTGTACACAAGCAAAAAGGTATACATACATTTAGAGTTTGTACATATAATATGCAGATCTTTGGTGTAAAAAATAAAACACAGCACCACAAAGCTAGTACATAGTTATAGCTCGAGCTCATCATTTCATTGAAGTACCTACTACCTACAACCACTAGTAAAACTCACTTGACACATGTAGCAATATCAATATCATCAAACTACTGATGTAGGACATAGAAAATTTAACTATCGTATACACTAGTATCTGTGAAGGATATTGTGTACACATACTAGTAATAAACTAAGTGCATGCTACATTTTTTGTCTTTACTTGTTGACATACTCAAACAAATGTAGTGTATGGATCTTTGGAGTCTATTTCATCGAGCAACAACGATCTGTGAAAGTCTCTTGTGGTATACACTATGTACATGTACAAAAATACAAAGCAAATAGATATATTATATATTGTACATACTAAGAGCATGAAAAGCTGGGATTCATTACGGTTGACTATGTGTGTTTCTCTTGTCTGTCGTAAGTCGATCGGTATAACAATGTATCAATGTTTTCCTTCATGCACCACAGTTCAGATGTACAGATATGGATTATGTAAGTCCTATATATTGTGGCTAATGTAGACAGAAAAAGATAGATGTGGAAAAATGAGACTGAAAGAAAGCTAAGTAGTAAAAATATCGTATACAATCCTTCAGTAAGTATCTTATGTTGCTGTAATAGTATTTGCCCTTGTATGATATTGTTGGGTTACATACATGGAGCATGTATCACTATGCAATGCACTACTACTACAATACAGTGCTACGTATGTACATTGCACAAAAGTATAGGATTCCATGTCTGGGGTAATGGTGAGACTTGTTGATGTAGGGATAAGGGCTGGCCAACTGAGGGATGAAATGAGTAAAGGAGGATTAATAAATCACTCGCAGGCGCCAGAGCGGACACCGGAAACTTAAAGTCCCGGGTGACAACGTCGGCTCAGCTTCCTCACAGCTGGAAAAACTCAAGTGTGATCTGCCTTGGCTCTGACTCCCTGGCTGGTCTATCACTATGCATGACTTGACTGTATTATAAGAGACTTGGAGAATACTTACATGTATGAATACTACGTATGACATGCCCGAGTCACATTCACATTTACTAATATGCACACGCATCTTTGTACAACAACTAAGTAACTAAACTTACATTAATACATTGTAATATTACAAGCTCTCATACAATAGAGCATCTTTGTCTCACTCGTTTTGTGTGTGTTTGTTGGTAATGTATACACACAGAGGATGCATATCACATCACACATTATCTTATACTTTCTACACCAAAAACATCCATAGAATGCACTGCTTTCTGTCCTTATCTCCTCTTGTACGCTACACTATAGCATTACATGTACAAATATTATTTCTACAACTACTACACTATAATATGACACAGCAAGTTCATATGGAAATGTCTTTTGTGGTGTAGTGCATTGTAAAAGACTTGGTGAATTCTGTTTCGCTTCACCGTTTTAACTTGAGCTGTTGTATATATAGAAGAGTGAGCTTATTACTTGGCGTTACATGTCTCGCGAGAGAACGAAGCCAAACTAAATCAACTGAAAGTCAACTTTAACTCTCAAATTGAGTGTCATTTGAAATTCGAGCTGTCTTGTCACTAACCATGCATTCTATTACACTCACCTAATTACTACACTCACACCACACCATACCACGCTAATGTAACATAAGAGAACAATGTATACATCCTCAGTATAAATAATGACTTCTCTGTCTCAGCTCTCAAACTCAGCTCACTGTCTTTCTTTTCTTTCCTTTTTTCTGAGCATTTGTCTACAAAAGCAATGCTCCTCAACTATTTATACTGCCAAATGCATACTGATTCTACTTACTACTCCTGCTGGTGCATGTAAGTAATTGTAAAATATATATTTAGATAATATGAGTATTCTGTTCTTTGTAGCAACACACAGATACTACTTTTGCTGATACTAGCACTAGAACAACTCTTTAAGGATTTTATGCTCAGTTGTCGGTTGCTGTATTATTATATGCTTCTCTCTCTCTGAGTTAGTGGTGTTGTTTGACTTGACTTGTTCGGGTTTTATTTTATAGCAAGAGAATGATAAATAAGGTGCTCGGATAACAAAGTATGAGTGAGTGAGTGATGCTACTAAAGCTAAAGCTCTTACAGAACAAAACGAGTTTATTGTTAGTAGTATTAGTATGTATAGCCAGTATTTAATGTCGTGAGGGAAAAACAAATAGTATATCTGATGTTTGTTAGTCTTCTTTTTGTAAGAAGTAGTGGTAGTACATATCTAGTAGTTTCTAGTTAGATAGTTATAGCGGATATTCGATGGATAGCAAAAGGTAATCTAAACGACGACAAAAGAGTTAAGCAGTGTGTGTATACGTGTAAAAGACTCTTGAGAGAAAAAAGAGACAGAAGAAATAAAAAAAGGAACACGAAGGATGGAGAGAGAGAATCAAGTGAAGAGTCGCGTTATTGAGAGAGTGCGAGAGAGAGAGACTAGCGAGCTAGACAGTTAAATCAGTTGATGGACTCAAATGGACTCCATTTTGTCACCGAAAGGGGAAGATCAACTCCTAATGCTGACATTATTTTTCATGAGAATTCTTTTGTCTTTTGGATGTGCTGCCTTGTCTTGCTTGTCATGTCGTGCCTATAAACCTTTGTTTGACAGGGCGATAGGTTCCTTTCGTTTATTTGATGATGGTTCGTTTGTCATGCCAGCCTTGGTTTAGTAGTGATCACAACATTCAAGTCTACTACATACTCCTACTAATGTATGTAGTATGCTAGTAATAAAAGTAGTACATAGTCCGGTCCAGAATAATGGCAGGAGTATTAGTAGCTTCATATACTTCGCAGAGAAAGACGAGACAAGATGAGTGTTTCGTTCCAACATCACACAAGATGCTCACATCACTGGAGCTGACGGAGTTGAGTTGATTTGACTGGGACGAGGACGGACTCCTTTTTCTTTACGGACTTACGTGCCACGGTTTGACATAATGGCGCCTTAATGAAATCAGTTATGTGATCATCATTGTCTGTGAGCAATATATTCTATAAGTAAGTGCTCTGTATAATCCGGTTTTCGGATCGGTGAGCTTAACCAAGTGCCCAGAGGTATGAGGTAAAAAGCAAGGAGGCAAAGCATGGCAATGCAAGTCAAACCAGCCTGACCAAGCTTATTGTTAGCCCTCCGGGTAAGTAGTAGTCACCGTAATATATATGTAGGTACATATAGTGTTAAGTAAGTGCCTGAGAATTTGTTATACGACTACATGCACACATTTATATTATATAGGCAGTATTAATGTGTTAAGTTTAATACCTTGGTATTGTGTGGTTTAGTTTTGGTTGAGTAGTAAAGTAGTAACTAGTGTTGAGACAATTTTAAACTAAGGTTGTTGTAAGTAAGTGAGTAGAGTAATAATAATATTAAGGATTGGGCAGCCGGAGCATGAGCAAGGAATCAAGTCTTCTTATTACTACTACTTCTACACACTGCTAAGTGCGTGGCGCCGTTCGTCGATGGTGACAAGCTGGAGTGTATATAGGTATATACGATACCTGTTAAAGAGTCGAATTTCTCTAGGTGGGACAATCAGGCGCCTCTTGGAGTCAAATGTCAAGACATTCTTGGGACGTTAATTGGTCTGTTCAATCATTTCCTAATAGGGGGTGGAGGAACACCAGCCATTCTCTCAGCTCAACTTTACTTTTATACTGCTCCATTATCCTCTCGGAAACTTACCTCTTTATGGCCTCGTAAACTACATTTACACTTCACAATTTCACTAATTCTCTGCCCCTCTGTTACATACAACTGCCGAGAAAACACCACTACTCCTATATACGGGAAGCGAACAAGTTTACGCAGTTCCAGTCAACTTACGTGATTCCCGTTTGCAACTTACACCAAACCCATACGCACCTTACCCTCCCCGAATACAAACTACAAATAATATACGACGAAATGAGACCGAAAACGAATTTTACATAAATGTATTGATTCTCCATGTCAAAATAACGAGTAAATCTTCAAATAAGACAAATGGGCTCAAAAGTTTCTCCCTCTTTCACTAATACTACACATAATAGTGCAACCGTAGAGCAAAACAAATGCAAGGTGCGTTTCTCAGTTTGAATGTATGTATGTATTTCTAATCGCTTCCCATTATACCTACAGTTTTAAGTCTGCCATCAGAGAGCAATCGTATTGGACGTAGTACTTACATTACATAGTATTATGCCCTGTAGCAAAACTTTTACGGGTAAACTCTGTTTGCTCCTATTTATACTCGGTGACTCAAGTGTACGCTGTTAATTTACATGCTAATTGTTACCAGTTGGAAAACTGCGAGTGCACATGTTAACTCTCAGCTTTTCACTATGGCTTTGCTCAGCTGATAAAACCAGGAGAGAGAATGTAGTACGTATTGTGTGCGATAACGTTTAATTGCTTTCTAACATTTTAAGTGCTGAGTTCTTAGTAGCTTATAAACTTATAATAAACGAGTATAGCTACACTACACTACACTTGTTATGATATGTCTGCAGCAGAAGTATTGTACATTATTACATGCACTCGTATTACACCAAGACGACGGCGTAGGTTGTTATTGATAGCATGTTACTATGTAATGCAACTACTACGAACAATAAATGAAGTGAACAATACAATAAGAGTCAATTCTATCTTTATTTATGACTTGCTAACCATTTAGTTTGCGTACATGCATTATGTCATAATCCCTGCATGTTTAGAGTCCGTAAGCATTCAATCTCATTACTCATTGACCATTACATATATCAATCAGCTGAAAACTCAATAGTCCCTCTCTCGCATATTATTCTGTGGTAGGAATGATGATAGGGAATTGCATTAGACATACTACTATGTATTGCACTACCTTAGTCTCGTCAGAAAAGAGCAGAATTTGAAGGATAATCTTGTGGAATATTAAATACTAAAATAAAAACAAGAAAATTAGTAAAACAGAACTCGCCTTTGACTTTAATTCTTTTGAGTGCGGCCTAACCGGCTATTACACTAAGAAATTATTGCTTATATTGTAGTGGTAATGCAGTACATTGTAAAATAAGATGACAAGCATTTGCATTATTATTGTTTCTTCCTGCCCCTTTTATTCTTTGTATACTGACGTTGTTGGTCAGGGCAAAAGCAATTGAGAGTTTTGTTGATGTTTATGTAGCTCATATCTCAATGAATATAGCGTAGTAGACTTCTAAACGTTATTATAGACTGTGTGTTGTTTGTTGGGAGATGAAAAATTAAAAGGTAAAACATAGCTAATGCATAAAATTATACAGATGTGTTATGGGGGAATTCCACGATATACATTCACATAACATAATAATATGCAATGTCGAAATAAGCTATGAACAGTTATTGCTTTGCTTACCCTCCTTAGTACCGTAAACAGATCTTAAAACTACTTGAGAGAGTCGAGTGTGTGAGACGAAAGAGTGTAGTGTTGATCTGACGAATTGTATTATCGTTCGTATGGGCAACTAAACTCAGTGAGCCATGTACACCCCACAGTACTACTTGTATAGAAGTAATATTCGTATCACATCTTTGGGAAAAGAGATGAGAGTCAAGTGAACATTAAAGGTAATGAAATGGAGGCAGGTAATAGTAGTAGTGTGTAGTAGGTTTGTTGCACGAGAAGAATGAAGCATTGTCTTGAGTCTTGAGCATTACACTTTAGTTTAGTAGTAATACTAATAAAATAAATATAAATGTTTGTGTGCATGTAATATGCATATAGAGATACACAGCATAAACACAGCACAACACGAGAACGTTGGATGTGCATAGTCATGTTTTATATAAAATACAGAGCAAGAGAGTTGGTTTGACTGTTATTGCTATAACTAGTCGTCATCGTCTTCATAGTCGTATTAGTTTTTGTTGTGTTTTGGGACGGGAGCCAAAAAGAGACGAGCTAGAGCTGGGGAATTGTATTGTAGGAAAAGAAATGGATAAAATGAGGGAGATTAGTATGCATATGAGTGAGTGCTAATAACCATGTAAGTAACTCATAGTGAATTGGACCATTACTGTTTATGTTCAAGTGTTAAATGAGAAGGGTCATTTGGGTGGTCAACTATCATCAACATGATTCTTCTCTCCTGAGCATTTTATGGCGGCTCCGCGGCCACAAACGATATCCTCGTCTGACTCCTACCACTAGTCCGACGTCCTTTATGCCTATCAAAATGCTAATGCCTTCAGCTCTGTGTTAAAAACACTGTAACATTTAACTATCTACAGTTTTTTACTCGTTCAACATCACATACTACACACAGCCAAGTATTATTATTACTATTACCATTACCACTGCCATTGTATCGTCACAACTACTTACTCTATCCTTCATAAATGCATCCTTCTGTACATTACGGAACGTACATTTACAATTTGTTATGGCGTTTGCGGCAATTCATATGCAATATCGTAATAGTTAAGCAGAGGTACTTAAAACAGCTTAAGCACCGTAGGTACTAAAGCCAAAGTCTACCAGGAGTATGTACAACTACTGCTCTTACCACTATTAGGTGATGTTAATACATGTTCAGATGGTTTAGACGCAAACTACCAAGCTCGTACGTATGTAACCATGTAACTGCCTTCATAGATTTTTTACGCAGCAACTTATGACAATTACAACTACTGTGTACTTCCATACATTTACACGTATTATCAACCGTCCAACGTAGTAAATAAAAATAAATCATATGATTTCTCTATATGAAAATTAAATGATAATGTATGAATGAGAAAATATTTTAAGTAGGTAGAGTTTAGAGTAGTATAGAAGAGTAGAACAGCAACAACGCCCATCTTTTCCAAGAAAATTATTTACCACGATTTATCTGCACTCTCCACTGCCTTTTACAACAACGATGCATTAAACTTCATTCTATACGTCTAAGTTACTTATAGTGTACTTCCCACTTTGAATTTTGATTGCTTTACAGGTATATGAACTACTTTCAATTTTAATGATGTAGATGCAAGTTTTTAAAAATGTTATGATGTATGTATACATACATGGAACTGTGAATTGGATCCTTGGAAGAATTGTTGCTTGCAAGTGTATCATTACCGATTAATAAAAGTAAAATGTTATAGTTCCATATTATTATTGCTATACCTAAGTAAGTACGTAGTGTATTTATTTGTTCGTTAGTTACTCTGTAATCTTTGAGAAAACTTGCGTGTTAAAGTTTTAAGTTATTTTCCAACGATTATTGCACAACTACTTAACGTAATTCCAGCTTTAGTTTGGCCTGGTTTTCTTCGGTTCATCCTAAAAATTCATTTCCCCCCAGATTAAATAAATGTGTACACATACCAAGCAATTAGAGACACTTTGTGGTAAAAGAATAATACGGAAAGGTTTGAAGGAGGAACTTATTAAGAGCCTTTCACTTTTAATGATAACTCAACAAGGATTGCGTTACTACACGCAGACAGATGTAATTGTTCGAGCGACAAGCTAAATAGTGCATACTAGACACAAAACACAATATGCTTGTACATATACATCGTTGTTCTTTTGAGTGTAGGTTGGTATTTTGTTTAAGAAAATGTTTTGTTACACACAAAATGGTAAAACAAGTGCATTTACTTATTAGAGATATTGTCGGCTGACTGAGTTTGCCAGTAAGTGGAGTAGGTACTTAAAGGGAAATATTTGTATTTTGAAAAATACTTCATCCAATAAGGAATCATATAAATGTATAAATGAAGTGGTTAGCTGAGCTAATGCGATAATAGCATGATACTCTTATTGGTATTTTTATGTGTACAAGGGCATGAAACTAACGGGGAGCGAATGGAGAGAATCCTTTTATAAAGCTAAAGGCAAAACTAGAAAGAGACAGGCTGTTGAGAGCATAAGATGAAATTATTACCTTTACTGAAAACTATCTCATCTGTTATGCTTAGCACCGACGAGCCATGCAACGACCCACCTACCTGTATCTCTCTCTGTGTCTTATTCAAACAGAGATATGAACTAAACGCCTTATATTTAACAACAACATTATATTATGACATTTGCTCTTTTGGATGTCTCCTACTGCTTTGCCTGTAGCATTTCTTATTTTCTTTCACAGATTTTGTCACAAGAGAAAAATATCCCTACTATGTATCTATACATCTATATACCTTTAGGTCTGTAGTAAGTAAAGTAACTAATAGCACACACACACAAACAGATAGTGAAGAAGTGAAGTGAACAAGACTTTAAAGAATCCTTAAAGTACGTGTTTTTGGATTTGTGTCTGGTTTGCTTGTTGATTGTCCTGTCTTGTCGACTCTGTTACGGTTACGCTACGATACCCATAAACAAATCCACCTACCCACTATCTCCCTACCTCCTAGTTTACAAATGTACATACAATAAGAGTACACGGTATTACATACTACATTTGTATACACGTAGACGTACACAGATAATACAGATGTTATAACTTATAACAATCATATCGTATTTGCTCACCGTAACGTATACACTCAACTCACACTGTCTCGCTGCATTTAAAGTATCAAATTCAGTGTCTCCAAAAGCCAAAGCCAAACCAGCTTAGCTTACAGGTTCACCCCATTTAGGACATACGACCCTTTAATGTGACCCTAATGGGAAAATCTCAGTTACTTACCTACAGCAGGTAAGCTCCAAACACTAAAAACAAAATATGGCCAGTTAGTAAAATAAGTGGCCTTACTTACTCAACTAACTAACTAATTGTAAATATACTGAATGATCAAATCAGTCAAGACAATATTGTGCATAAACATCAATAACACGTCAACAGCAACTTCATGCCCTACCTCTACCAACCTACACGTAACCAAGCCATAGCCATACCAAATCAAACTAACCAAAACCAAATCCCTTATTATATCCCTTCACAAGATTAACACTTTAGCTATACCATAACTTATAATATATCTATGAACAATAATAATTCTACTATGCATACAAAATCACTTTACATACACATAAAGCTATCAAGTAAGATGCCTTAATTAGGTATAAATAATATCCCAGCTGTGCACAGTGCTATTGAACATAATTGCATTACAAGCAACTGTTGGGTGGAAGGAAGGAAAAATTGTAATGGTTTGGCATTGGAAATATCACACAGCTCCTTCTAGCTAAATCTATACACTTACCATACATACCTATGACAAATTCAACATCACTATTCTTCTAAGTATAATGTATCTGGTGTAGATAATAAATTTGGCTGTGAAGTGCTGTAGAGATTAGTAGAGATGGAATGAAGAGGTGAGCGATTTCGAGTGAAGTACAGAGCTGAGGTTAGGAGACAACCCTGAAGACAATAGACCTAACCAGAAAGCCAAACTCGTAAAGCTCAACAATATAATAATAAAATATAATAATACGACCTATTACAACCTCTACGACAGTAGTACATAAATGAAGTACATAAATCCTCACAGTCTCTTATTTTTAAATTGCTACAAATTGCTTTATATAGTAGTAGTCAACAACTTTGTATACTACGCGTGTATATTTAGTACATTGCATTACATGCATTTTCTATAATCCGAACAACTAACAAAACAACCAACTCGTCCGTGTTGTGGATGTATAGACAAGGTGGGTTAAGTTGAGGTGCATTGCATTGCATGCAACTATTTGTATACATAGTATCAGTATTGTTGAGTGTATTTTATATTATAGGCACTTAGTGCAGTAGCAACAAACAGTCGCTTTGGTAAATGACGAGTACTTAACGTACTCGTAAAGTATTTGGCTGGAGTTTACTTGTACTTAGCGGAAAAGTGTTGTATAATGTGCATGGCAGTGTGATTAGTTTGTCTCATCATCGTCCAGGCATGCAGTCGTCTGGTTGTGGCTGGATTTGAGAGTTTGTGCAAGAAAACAAAGTGTGTGTGATGTGATAGCTTGTAAATGGTTGTTATTGTTTGTACCTGTGTTTATTGCTTTTATATTACAGTTTAATATTATGTTTAGATACACTAATACTTTTATGCATGATAATGTAGTGTAATAACTTGATGCATTTAACATTGGTGAACATACAATGAATTCTTCGGGTTGGAGTTTAATGTATGTATTTATGTATGTGTAATGGGTGTAATTGTGGTGGTTATTGTAATATAATAGTATAGTAAATGGATATTTATAATTAGTAGTTTTGCTTTTGTGGTTGGTGTGTGTATAAAAGTACAATGTGTGTATTTGTGACTTTTATACTGTAGCCATGTCCACTTTATTTCTCATGTCAAAGCATTATTTGTTGGGTGGACTGTTGTTGTATTAGTAAGTGCAGTAGGCCATAATGTTTTGTGTTGTGTGTGTATAGACGCAATTTTCTCGTATGTAGGTGCCAAGCCCGAGTCGTGTCACTCATCAACACATCGATACATAAAAGCAATTGCAGTAATTGAACATGTACATATATACAAATGTAAAAGCAATATAAATGAAATTACTGAAATGAATTTGGTTCTCCTGACTTTTGACCACGAACCTTTTCACAAATGATTGCCCTTAATATGACAATCTATGAACATGGCTTGCCTGCGTGTAACTGTGGTTTTCAACATAATGCAAATGGAGATAGACGCTAAAACAAAGAAAGCTCCGCAGTGGACGCTTGTCTTGTGCTCTGCTCGTCAGAACATTATTGTAATATAAATGGAGAGCCTATTATGGCAGTATACTAATGTAGAAGCTGAAGTTACATTTAACAGTGTGGTTAAACGTACATAGAGTGTAATGTAGGAGAGATATCTGAATTTTGTTGCTTGCTGGCTTCTCACGTTTCTTTGAAGTATTGTTTTTGATTGTGAAATGAAATGGATGCAGGGAGTTAAGTGATAAATGATACAAGTCTTTATAGATAGCCTCTGAAAGTATTCTGATGTTTTGCTCTGTTCTATCTATATCTGACTTTGTATAAATGCACATGTTGTTGTATTTTATGTATGTTATCTTGTTATGTAGGTGCTTTGATTTTCCTTGCCAGAAAAGAACACGGAGCAGCAAATCAAGTCGACTTTTTACATATAGCTATAGTTCAGTTAGTCAAACTAAAAGAAATACACATCTATATAGGAGCAAATCAATTTCAAATCAAGCTCAAGCCAAACTACTACCAAACTCCGTTTGACTCTCAACATCAATATGTGTAATACAGATATAAGAATAATTATTGCATTGTAGCATGTACTCTATGCATATCTATCTCTATTCTTTTACATACTTAGGCGCAATACCTTTAATGTGAAGTATTAATGTCCTGTCTACGATTTTTTAAATTGATGAATTGTGAGTTGAAAGCTAAAGACTACTGTATTGTTTCAAATGTATGTTTTGACTTGTTTAAAACCATGCCACATTCAATTTGATAGTATTTTGACCTACCTTTGACCACCCCTACTTTAGATAGCAGTCTATATATACAGATGCTTAACTTCAAGGGCCTATCTATCTATGTACAACAATATAAGCCTCCATTATCAATCATACGACTACAAACCATAGACAAAACATAACATTTGTAAACTTGGAGTTGGCAATCGTAATAAGGATTTCATATACACATGTAGTAAGACTATGTGAGTACGGTTACAAAGTGAACATGATAATTATACTATAAGAGCTCTTACAAGTTTCTGATGATAATAAAACTATTTGGGTAATACTACATCTTGTAAAAACGATAGGTTATAGTTATACATGCTCAGTTTTTCTACATATGGAGGGAGGAAAGACCTAGGCAGGCCTTTCTTCTTATTACACACATACATAGGCAGGGCAACAAGTCACAAGAACATGAATAGCCACATTCATAATAATACAACAGAGACACAGCTAATGTTCAACTCATCTCATTAGTCATCTGCGGATAGATTGACACGGATAAGAACTATCATGATGTGCTACCTAATTGAAAACCCATTACGGTTTACTAGACTCCTATTGTAAATAGCTGAGCACAAATTATAGCCTGCCATGTCCACGCTACATGGCATTATCGCAACCAAAGAAAAGCAGAACAATGCAGATAGTCGTCTCTAAGACCAACTGTGTGTGTGCATGTGCGTATGTGTGTATTTTTGTATGTACTCGGAGGAATACACTAGGTATACACTACATAGTATTATATTGCAGTGCCTACACTGCTAGTAGACTACTAGGACTACTATCTGTTTAACTTAACTATATAGTTTATGTGAAATGTCGAGAGTTCGTTCGTGTCATACCATCCATCCCAATAGTACTACTACGATTCTCACAGAGATTATAATTTGCTATCGCTACTCTACATATGTGCAGTTTGTTTATCTATTTTCTATACAATTCACTGACTACTACTAACAAAACGAAATCCTTATCTTTCTTCTGTCATGAAACACATAGAGATAATGGAATTATGCACCGTTCATTTCATATCACAGATGATTATTGCCTGTAGGCTAACTAAGTACGTAAATCTCTATTATGTATTGCGAAGAATTATACTAAGTTTTGTAAAGAAATTCAACAGATTTTCAAATAATGTTATTATTATTACTTCTATTTAACTAATGACACATAAAAGTGCATGCATTTTAATGGGAATTACTAAGTGTGAGCTAAAGTCTCGTAAGTACTTTTACAACAGAAAAGCGGAGCTTTCCTTTTGTTGCTCTTTTCTTGTTATTGAAATCCATAGTTGTTTGTTATAGTTATGGTCTTTAGGGCTTGGTCAGCTTAAAACTCAAGTTGTGGGATAAACTATATAATGCTGTTAAATGCATCTGGAAGGATTACTATTAAAAATAAAGAAAAGCAAAGAAATGCAAAGCTAAACTGAGCTAAACACTGTAAATACCATTTAAAACGAACTGCCTGAACCTGAGTGCTACTATCTCAGTTTCGTATACATTTGCTTACAAAAAGACTCTGGTTAGGTATAGAGAATACATACATTTGTCGTATCATATTATATGTAAAAGTGTAGCATTGAGTGTATCCTTTAAGCTATCTGTTCTGTTTTGAGTAAGTGGAAATGGAAATAATACAGATATATTGAATATCGTATGGATTTTGTGTGAATGAATGGATGAATGAAGGACCACGTGGCTGGATGTCAATTCTCACGGTCGTCCCTCGGAAGTGCCCTGCTGGGTTTGTGTCCCAATGTCCACAAACGACTTTATCCATAACCATATGACTTTCTTAAATTCCCTTTCAATTGTTCGATCCGAAATTCTTACCTCCCTTATGTATGTCCATTGATTGTCTTCGTCATCGTTTTGCTATGCCCTGTCCTGCCCAACCGATACAATTCCATTATACTCCGTATACAATGTCTATTCAAACTATCTGTTTCCTATATTATTATTTCCATTCTGTTTTACACAATCGTATACAGAAGCAAACCAGACCATCACCAACACCAACACCACAGTCTTCACTGCATTGTAGTTCCCTGACCTCACACCTTGGTAATTTCTTGTTGTCAATATTTGGGAAAAAATCACCTAAATACCCCTGGCCACAACAATTCATATATTGTATGATAAATCTTACTCACTTTTCTGCTCTTTTCTCCTTACCATCTTCCCTTATTCATTCTCAGATAAATTATACGTGCAGTTTGACATCTTCCTCCTTGATTCTTTCCACAAATCTTTAAAGATTTTCTTTTCATAACACCCACAAAGTCTTTAAATCTCACTCCAGCCCCAGTCAACTTACGCATTCAAGTCCATACATTGAATTTGTTGTATTTTTAAGTTGTATGGGTGTATTTACTTTACAAGTCATTCATACAACTTCATTCATAAACGCTGTCCCAATATGTTCCCAGTTGACTACCACCAAATTCCAAGATTAATAAATGACAATACGCAATGGTTTAACTGTTGGTATTTCCTTAAGTATTTACAACAGAATCCAGAATAGCCACACAATCAGGAGAATGACTCATTTCTGCACAATATTTCAACAAAACAGTCCTTCCTGCCCGATTCTGATAAACTTATAATAGTTCCAGGGAGTCTGCTCATTTGTTTTTGGCAACCGACTGAGTGTAGCTTTACAATTTCAATGCAATTCTTGTTATTTTTTACGAAGAAACATTCATTCATTGACTTAAGTTTACATTTGGTAAAATATGTACTACTACTGTGTATTTACTACCAGTTCATGCAATGCTTTCATTCTATTCTGTCTTTAAACTTCATAGTATTGTACATTCTCAAGTACAATGTGTAGTTTGTGGATTCTGGAAATGGTAATCCAGTATCCCCCTATTTCTCCAGACACAGTGGGGCTCTCTTTTATTGAGAAATTCCGATGAAGTAAAGTTATACAACTATATACCATCTTCAAAATCAATGTGGGTTGAAATGCGTCCGTTAAAGAGAATACACAAATACAGATGATAAAATGCTTTTCGTATAGCTATAGCTCTAAGGCTCCTTTCCACACATTTCACAGATGCATCAAAGCTAAAGGTATTCGAAATTGATGTGTCATGTTTTAAACATAAATTATCGTAACATTCCTTTCCAAATACCAGCTTGTGTTCATAATGCTGTAAAGAGATGTGAACACACATACAGTTTTATACAATTAATAATCCTTCCCAGTCTATGTCTATGTGTATTCCACACATTTTATACTATACACTAATTTATGTTATCCTTCACAGAATCCTACCTATAAAAATTGAATGAAATATTTTGCTTAATTCATGCAAAATATTTGAAAACCAACAAAATTACATGACAAGAACAGTAATCCCGTGTGATTTACAGACTTACATTTGCTATAGAGCTGTAGAATTTGTATGCACATATTTAATAGTATGTGCAAATCACAACATTTCTATACTAATACCACCATGTTAATGCGACAAGCTAAAAGATATTGTACGAAAGTGTAATTTCATGTTGTACAAGAATTGTGCATCTTTGAGTGCAACCTAAGGTAAGCTAGCACAGCTAAAGCTACCCTTTGTATTAAAAATTTAGCTCATAAAAAATTACGGACGAAACCAAATATCGATTCGAGAGAGGGCTTCTTCTCCTGTGCATTATTATCAACTGAAATGTTTTGTACAAGGAGTTGTATGTCTACTTATATTGCTATGTAGAGTTTGTAGAGTAATCTGTTAGTGTTTTGTATGTAACCAAGCTATGAATGAGGATTAAGGTGACAGTGATGTGAGCAGTCAGGTGTTAGCCTATAGAAACGTGTGTGGCAGCAAAGCCCTCCTTGTTTGCACTCGCTTTCCCAACCGTCATAATCTGATTACCTCAACCTCATTTGTCACATCTGACTCTTGCAATCCCTACTTGGTACTTTGCTGCTACTAAAGGCATTGCTTTCCTTCTTCCAATAATGGTTTTGGCTACCTTGTCGCTTTATTATGTTCTTTTACAATATTCTGTATTGTATTCTGTTATGTATGTCCGAACCGGAGCAAGTAGGATACACATACAATGAATCGGACTACCTATACAATTTAGACCCTTGAGGGGCACAATATAATACACAATACCTACCTCCCATTTGTTTCTCAAATCCCCTTAAAAATATATCCGTGCAAGTACAGATTGTAAATAGTGTGTTGTATGTATTGTATATATACCTAAGTATACTAAAAGTACGACTACTATACTACACGAGGACCTTTTCCCAGCATAACACCACGGACACGGACCAAATAAGCCTGTCTTGAATTTGATCTAGAGCTTTACTCACGATGTATTTTTCTCTGTGTACACACACAGGACAGCATTACACATAATAATACACGGGCGAAATGTTTGTATTATGTCTCATATTATGAGCTTTAATATCCGTTTCGAAACGGTGAATTTCATGGGTCTCCGGTTAAACATAATTCATAATGCTCCTACAATGCTGTATATGTAAACACATGTTATAAGCTACATTACATAGGTACATTTAAATGTACATATTAGGTATATACATTTAAATACAACTTACAACGGCAAATAACACAGTACGTCTGTTTAATTCGATACATACGCATATGTGGTATGTTTATGATGTACAAATGCATGCAAATAATACATCTATGCTTATTATGTGTGTTGTATGGGTGTACAGATGATTAATATACAGTTAAATGCCTTCTCACCTTCAAGATTCAGGTTTTCTATATTTACCGATGCAACAAGATGATTTTTCTTATGTATATTCAATATGAAATCGGTAGTCTGCAACATGCCAATAAAATCATTAAAGCACATCGATATAATCTTTAGGTTTTTTAATGCAGTTTTTAGCAAAAAATAATAATTGTTTATTTTTGTTAATCAACAAATTAATTATGTGTTCAGTATATTTACACTCAAGAATCTTGATTTACACATATGTGTTGAGTTGAGTTACTGTGGGCATTGTGTGTAAAACATTTCAACTGAAGAGTTTTAACTAACAGAAACTATAAATGATTTATTAGAAAAATGAAGGTTGTATTATAAAACTTTAATTAAGATTATCACTAGGATAAGAATCGTCTATATGTGTTTTAGCACTTTGTAATTAGTACAACGAGAAATTATTAGAATTTTCTACAGAGAAAACAAGATATTGTACACATAACCAAGCAGGCTAACTTGTAACACGAGTAACTGTGTGTTAGCATTAATTGTATTTCAAAACTAAAAGTGTGTGGTCTATCGTAATATTTTTAGTGATGTGTTAACAACTGAAATCAAGTGAAACACTACCACGCAAAATTTTGCTAATTGCTCTTAAATGCTATTATTACTTGATAGCAGCCCATTATGAATATCTCTATGCACTCATAAATAATGCATTGCATTCCATTTGTAATTACCTATTTTAGATGGACAATATAAATTTAATTGAGGTAGGTGCAAAAAATCTGACACGGCAAAAGTTTTCGCAAACTTTTGTCTTAGGTATTTCTACATTACTTTATATTATTGTGTCCCGCAAGATTCTACCCAAAACCAAAATTCGTAGACTGAACCATTGTCTTATCTTCTTAAGACATAAGAGTGGTAATAAACCAATAGATACAATTTTAACATGTAAAAAATAACTGCAGTAAAATCATAGTACTTATTGCGGTAGGTAAATGAGAGAACATTTGTCTGAAAGATACTGATACAGCGTTCAAACTGTAACATTCAACCTTTCGCAAGTTCTGATTGTCATAGGGAATGTAGACTTTTATACAAGGCACGTACAAAAACTTATTCTTTGCTGCTACAAATGTTTTACGTACATTTCTATTTTCATTGAAGCGTGTATAGTATACTAGTACTATTGTGGTCTTATATTCATTTCATAGAACAATGGTTTAAATTTAATTATAATGGGAAGTCTCATTTCATGTTATCTCAGAGTCTACTGAAAAACTCATTTAATTCAAGCTAAGGTTGATATGGGCAATGTAATACAAAATAAAATTAAACTACATACAAAGCACATTATCTGCACACATTACGCCCAAAATGTAACCAGTCAGTAGTTTTCTCATAAAATATTGTAATATCTATATCTACACAGATATCACATACATACCCATAAAGACGAGTGCAAAACAACGAATCAAATAATGCCAGGATTAACGTACGTTACTTACTATTTACGCCATTACATTATATTCAAAGGTGAGCCATGCTTCCGTAAACTACGTTTCCTGCCATTATTCTTTTCTATCGCAAAATTGGAATTCAAAAAGTTGATTTCACCTTGGACAATTAAAAAAACTAAATCCTGTAAATCCACTCCATTTAGATAAGGAGTATCTTCATTGCTCATCTCTCACTAAAAAACAATAAAGGAAAAAGAAGCGCTTTAGAATGTACGAGCAGCAAGTGCACGTACAAATACTACAAGTCAGCTTACCTACGTGCTTCTGTATGTCTATGTATATTGAAGTACATTATATTTTATATATCGGATAAAAATCGAAACTTCTGACTTCTAAAGCAACGCATTAATTTAAAATGGGCAGTTGGGCAGTTCACTCAGTTCACTTTGAAAAGAATTCAGTAATTATAAAAACGAATAGCATTAATTACCACAGACTGAGTAATATGCTACATATACACCGTGTTCTTTGCAACTACAAGCCATACAGATAGTGCACTTATAATCTCCTTTGTGATGTTGTACCATTTATTTTTATAGTTTCACTTCTTTTATTATACATTTAGAAAGCATAGTTAGCAGCTGAGCATATACTTATACTCAACTTAACGGTTATTGCATACATATAATTTATGTATGCACTGTGTCCACTTTTTCTAATGTTTAATGTGTACATATATCATTGGTGCTGATTGTATTATGTGCATATTATTCCTAACAATAGTTTGACGATATAAATAATTGATAGTTTATAGCTAAAGTGCCTGTACATTACAGCAATTGGTAATAATAGGTATTTTACGATTGGCTATAAGTATCTGTACAATATAAACACATACCACTTAACAATACATATATAAAGATGTGATATGGCTAAAATGCAGATTTAGATAGAAAAGAGCCGAAGCGAGAGAAAGAGAGAGGAAACTATGTGGATTTTGAATGGTCTGACGTGACAGGTAGGCGATGACAGTTTATGGAAGAACGAGACGACAAGATGTGATTGTAATATTGATGTAGAATGTGAAATGAGTACCCATGACTAAAATTAAAGAACATAATGTAAATAGCATGTTATTGTATTGTTAATACGGTTGATCACCTTCAAGAAATAGAGAGTGCAATAGAATTCCAAATTGAATGTCCAGGGGTGTTAACAACATGAGAAATGTGTCAAGCGGAAAAAGCACATCTGTCAAGTCATGTCAGCATATGACTTGCCTTCTATTTATTTCATTTCAACTTTTCGAACACACTCAGACATAAAGTATCTTTTGTCACGGCCAGTTGCTCGCTCAAACAAACCGAAACAGGAATCATATTTACTATCACAATCACACACAAACTTACAACAAGCACACATCAATATGCTTTACAGGAGTTTCCCATATTTTATTACTCAGTCAGTCTCATCGTACATTTTATGAACGAAGAAGAATACACTTACCTATATACACACATCACATTATGTAGGATCGTTACATAAAAGAATTAAAAAAATATGAAAAACAAAAAAAACTTGTTTTTAGAAATCTATAATATTATTTATAGGTATGTCCACCTTAGTTAATAAAATACAGAATTGAGAAACGTGAATCTCATTTTTTCGTTATGTTATATTGAGACTCTTCATCCAAATGTTTGTAGTCTGTATAGATACATATACACATACCTAATGTATTGAAACACACTGTAGTTTAATATCGTGTCTCGATTTACGTCAAAAGTTTAACACTTTGTACTTTGTAGGGCTTACTTCTTGTTGTAATACAAATCCTTTTGGAAGGCCATCTGCCATACAGCTTGGCTTGAAAATATTGTTCTCCCATCTCGTGTTCAGGATTACACTTAATATTTCATGAGAGTGAACAAAGTAAAGTAGCATTTATACACTCACACTTAAACAAAGAAACAAAGGATTGCGTTTGGTACACTATGCATTATATACATGCATTCGTTTATTTGTAATATACAGGTAGCAGTTTAAAGCTCGTTTGATTAGCTGTGAAAATAATTTGTAAGCGTGCTTACACACATAGACACAAGACAGGTTTGAATTAATATGGATGTGCACTTGCGTTGTGTATAATATACTTTGTAAAAGTCAACCGTAGAGATGAAAAATTTCACACCTGTGTGATTTTAATGACTAATTACCATAATGATTACATAAAGGGCAAAGGCAAAGGTATAAGGTAATCATTTATATGGCAGAACAACTGTGTTCTACGGGAGGTACTAATAATATTATTATGGCTCAAGAAGCCTTACGAACAAAAATGGTGAGTGAGCGTATATTTTACATGTACATATTTATTATCATGTCTTGATGTAATTAAGACACACAAACTAGGCAACAAGCCTTGAAATCATTTCAATCATATCATTGGATCTTACCATCTTATACAGAAGCTTTTTCAATAAAGCAGATAGGAAAAAAACATTCTCTTAACCAATATCACAATCAAATCAACGTACCATTAACAATACAATTTTTATTAACAATTAATTGCACTTTCATTATATTGTGGATCCATACACGGGAGGGTATTATATTTGCTTGTGTGCACTTTATGTGTAAAAACACATTTAAAACAAATAGAAATTAGAATACTATACTTAAAGCATAACTTTTGTACTATTCAATGCATATTGTATGTTATTTCCATATAACATGATGCAAATGCACTAAAAAGCCGTATAGGCAAGAAAGTAGCATGCATAGGCGTGTCAAAAGAAAACTGAAGGTATGCTGAGTAATTACTTTTAAATATTAATTACCAAAGTATAATATATTCTCTTATCTTTCCGATTGATATTCCATTTATGGCTCGTGAACTTTTTATTCACATTTTCATACACTTAATGTATCAAAAGAATCTTTGTACCTATATACATACATAAATTGTTTTATTAGCCTTTAATTATAGTCATTTTATACGCATATGAAGGTTTAATAGATATAAAATGTATGATAGGTAGTGCAGGAATTTGCACAAGTCATAATAATTTGTAAGGTTAGTCCTTGTTTATTGTTAGCATTGTATTTTTAGATTTAAATATAATGACATTACAATAACAAATAGAGATAATAAAACAAATTACTTTTTATTGTTTCACCAAAGCACACAGTACTTTTGTAGACAGTAGACAGATTGAAAAGGAGAATGTTCAAATATCAAACATATTTATCTGCAAATTTATTTTAATTGCGATTATATCTTCAGTCAACACCATGCAGACGCTAATACGTGCAATAATAAAGAGCACAATGTATCACATCAAGAAATTAATTGTGATGGGTAATTAATTAGTAAGATCTGTGTTACGACTTATGAACAAGTTGTGGAAACCTTTTAATCTTAAGATGATAGGTAGTATATCACGGGCTGGCAATAAAAAATAAACCTTGAATATTCTATTTACTCAAGTTTTTCTTATCATCATCAGGATTTTTGTATCCATGAATTTGGTACTACAATAACCCAACGCAAGGTCCTTTATATCTCATGTATCATTTCTTCCATAATTTTACCTTCATTTACTACAAGTGCAATTTAAACATTATACCATTTACTATTATGCGTTATGAAAAAGAGTATAATCATTTTATTTTTTGAAAAATTTTCAAACAAAACTTCTTGAGATTACAATGCAGATGTAAAAAATTGAACAGACTACTTAACTTACTGTAATTTCATGATAAAGATCACCCGTGAGTTCATTACCTGGATACATGAATCTTTGCTAAGAGAACCGAGGTACTTAAGTGGAGTAAAAGGCCTAGGTCTAGGTAGGATGTCAGGGTAAAATATTTTGTAGCTACTTCATTTTAAGAGGAAGTTCTTTAAGATGCTTCCAACCAAGTAATACATCAATGTTTCGGAATCAGTTTAAGTAATAACTTTATTAAAAGCAAATATACACACACGTGTATCTAATTGCTAGTACACATTACATTATATTAAAGTATTTGTAGGTATACTTAAATGAATTTTACTTATAAAACTCGCTATGCAATTTTTACAATTTGGAGTTCTATACAATATGTCTGTCTCTGTGTTCTATGTAGTTCGAGTCGTTACTGCGAAAAACTGTTTACTCTACTGGTAATTAAAAATTTATTTGATTCCTTCTGGATTTCATTACGAAGGTGTTTTTCTTTGACCACACCTACACTACACACTATTTGCAACAACATAGAATGTTTTAATTGCGCTGTGCATTTTGAACCGTTTAGAATCACACTACTTTGCTATACAATAATTTTCTTTTGAATTACATACATCAAATTTTTTAATTTTACTTCATTAAAAATTACATTAAATTCTTGTAGGTAGGTAGTAGCTACCTATTGAATCTTTCAGGGTCAAGCTAAGTCACAAGACTTTTGAGTTTCCTCATTTTAAAAACACACAAACAAACTAAAGTATTCATATTATATTCAAATCTATGCTATTATGTCATTAGGTTACACCTAATACTAAACATTAACTATCTGTAACCATTTATTGGCACACTATTGTGGACATGACACATTAGTACCTCTATACACAAATTGTAAATATGCATGGTGTATCTGTGCAGTGCGTGGTTTGCTAAAACGTGGTGAGATGAACCAAACCACATAATTATTATGCAATGAGTGCGAAAGTCCTTAAGAGGCATATTTGCATAAGGAAATGTGCCTTTATATATACGGAAATATGTATCGACCAATGAGAAAAAATGCGATACGTGTGTACAAATACAATCTGAATCACAAGAACAACCCACGAATCTATCTCATATAGGAAATACACCACGCTTACTAACGCATTCTATTTTCATTTAGCAGGTTTATTAAAAGTCTTTATTTTATACGCAGGAAGTATTGTATCTACTAATCATTACCATACAAATCAAATAACCTAATCACTAATTACTATTCGCTCTACCAGTTACGCATCTTAATCGAAAAAGATGTATCCAAAAGAAAATTTTTGTCATCAAATTGAACTATATACATTTATTCATGGAATATTGATACTCATTCATTTTTGCATGGTGTAGGTTGTTGGCTTTTTTACTGTTAAAAAAGAATATACCATTTAGTAATCAACCAGATAGTTTTAACGCAGATACATAGATCATAACGTTGAATATCCTCCAACTACTAATATCTATGATATATCTGTAGAACGACAATTCTTTTAGTGTCTATTAAAATAACACAGTGATAGTAAATACAAGGAAAGTTGAAGTGTTTTCTGAATGACCAGATTAATGACCTCCACTTTCCTTGAGTAAATATATATTATTTGGAAAAATAGCAGGTACATTCAAGTTCTGTATTACTATTTGTGTATACTCTAAACACTATTATAAACTATTTTACCACTTTAATTTCAATATGAAGTAGGATGGTTTCATTTTAGTTAAAATAATATGTCTACAGACTTGAGATTTTAGTTTACGAATCGTTATACGTTACCACACAAGTGTCGATTTATTCAAATTAAAATGTATTGATTAATAGTAATAGTTAATAAATATTCTTTGGGAAGGTATGTTCATTAGAATTGTGTATTAATAATAATAGACAGACGTGTCATGGCTTTAATGTCCACAAACACACTACAAATTGCTCTTTACTGTAATTTTACACAGATTGTTTAACAAATAAATGACAAAGGGGTACACAGAGTACATACTAGGTTTTATCTGTGAGAATACAGTACAGTATTGATTTTTCCATATGGGAAGTTTTCAGTTAAAAATTACATTTTCCGTTTAACATTTCTTTTTTGATATAAAAATGGCTTACACTTACGACTAGTTTTACAGTAGTTCACATTTCACATGCAGTATATTCATTTTCACACATTTATTTCAGGTAAGTAAAAACAGGTTTGTTATTTATAACTAAACGCACCTAAAAATGAACGTGCTACATTGTGAAATTGCAGCACAACAGAACAGACTGCATACAACATAATATTATGTCATTTGCATACAGCGACATAGATACACGATACACGTATTGGTAGAAGAATAATATTGCAAATAATAGTAATATGCATTTTCTGACGAAGCATTAACATTTAATAGAGAGCTAAATTACATCTTTACAGAGTTGAATATTAAATATCATGCAATTACGATGGATTCCCCGTAATATTTTTTGCTGATTAAAAAGTACAAAGCTTAATATTACCATACAAGTACCTCTTCTGACGATTTAATAGCAAGATACATAAAGAAGTTCTTCGCTTTCGTCTATATAATAGTTTTTGCACTAGCACAAGTTTCAGGTGTTTATTAGTAGGTAGGTATTATTAGTTTTCAGGTCCGGCTTGGAAAAATTGTAGATGCCAACCTGATGACGCTCATATTTATAATGAATGTGGTGCTTGATAAATTTTTAAACAATGAAAATTACGGGGTATACCAATGGACGAGTTAGCATAACACAACACAAAATGGGAAGATTAGTCATAGGAAAGTAGTAAGTAGGTAGGCTCCTCCGTTTTTTCTTTTACCACCTTGTTAACCTTCTTCCTCTTCGTATGCGGTTTTACTCCAGGTACTGATACCAAAGAATTGTTTCACACAAGGCATCAAATACAGAAATAATGGCAGCAGTTTGCGGTTACACACGCAATTGTGTTGGGATTATTAATTAAATACATAATAAAACAGAAGTCAATGTTTTTATATCAATTCACTCAATTCAGCCAAACTCCATACTTCAGATGACAATCGTTAACGAGCTTCATTTATTATCAGTTGCAACTTGGGAAAGTTGTGAAATAATTACTAATACCAGTCTGTTCGTTTCTAATGGCTTCATTTTATGTACATATTCTGTAGTTTTACCCATTACTCATCATTAGGATGAACATACAAGTAAAATGTTCATAATTTCAATATACATACAATATGTAAAAACGTGTAGCGTTTATAGTACCACAGTATCATACCGATACGGCGATACCCATACCTCGTGTAGTATTACATAAAACATTAAGGAAAGTGTTGGTTTAGGTTATATAAATTGTATAAGCTACCGATAAAAAATCTATTATTCAATGTCATTTTTGACAAAGATTGTATACATTTAGTTCTTTTCAGCACCTATTTATGTAATTTCTCCTTATAATCTCTAAATCAGTAAAAACATGCATCTTTACGCATTTGGTCACTTTATAGCCATAGCAGAGTGATACAGATGGCTGAGATTTATTATTTCCCAAGAGTAATATTGACTATTTTTAAGTAAGAATAACAGCATCAACTGGTTGTTTAAAGATAAAATAAATATCAATTCTCAGCAACTATATAGATTATACACTCCAAGTCCCACTGAAGCTTGAGTACATGATCTGGGAATATCTACGAACGATTTTGTCTTGTGTCTACTAGTAAAAAGTTTAAGGTCACAGTGTTACTGCTTCTATAATAGTTGTATCTAACAAAAAATTACAAAAGTAAAACTCTTTTGAATTGAAGGATTGATTATGATTATTGATTGATTATTTTAATTTTCACATACTAATGGCAAACTACTTCGAGTTTAAAATTAAAAATAGTAAATCCCAAAGAATGTCTTATAAACAACATTATACCGACCTAATAATTATAATTCCTAAATTCCTACTCACACATAATAGTCGTATGTGCTTATTTGTCTATTTAAAAGTAGAGAGACGCTTACTCAAGTATAACTTAATTTATACTGGCAAGGTTAACACAATAATGTCCCGTATAATACATAAGATCAATTTTAAACATCTTACAGAATCATGGAATAGCGATTTGTACATGATTCTTTAATTGTTCAGCTTTTTTGCTCATAGCCTGAAATGAAACAAGCAAAAATGATGAGTATTACTTTTTGTTAGTTAGTTTGGAATATAATTTTTACAAGTGAATAGTGTGTCTTACTTTGTTGTAAAAGTCTTCAAGCTCTTCTTTTAAGCATTTGTTGAGCAATTGATCAAGCATCTCCTGACTTTGAAAAATTTCCTTGCTGACACGAACACTTGCGTAAACTTCATCTCCATAGGTCGTAAACGCTGCATTCATTCCTGAAAAAATACATGTTTTCAAGTCGTGTTATGAGTGTCCCTCTTTTAACTTATTTGTACAATTTTCATTCATTTCTGTACAATTTTTTCAGAATTTAATAGCTCAATTCAATTTAGTACCTGTGGAGCATCCAAGAGACAAAATAGGGTAAGACTGCATAACAGTTTGTCCCATCAGCGGCACACGTACTAAAGATCCAGGAATACTGGATAAAATAACAGCAGGAAGATTTCTCTCTCCCCATGCTGTATACACAGCTAAACAAGGTTTCGGGATAATATATAGCGCTTTAAATATTTCCCACATGATTCCATGAAGACCTGAAGTGTAACTGTACTTTACACTGGCTTCAAACTTTTTTATAACATCAGGATCTCCCAATTGAGCTTCCGCGTGTAGCCAAGCCCTTATTACACAAATTTGTGGTAAATATACATTAAACAAGTTTCATCTATAAGTACAATTGTATATTTGTATGTATTCTCAAAAATCTTACGCATGGTTGCTTATTCGTTTTACTGAACGATATGGCCAAGGAGTAGGAATGACCATTCGTATGTGTTTTGGTATTTCAGCTTTCCCAGAGTTTTGCCATAATCTATGAATTGCCTGAGTCAGTAACGCAGCAAGAACTGTAGGAAAAGTGCATTTTTCTATCTTTCGTATTTCTCGAATCTTGTCCAAAGGCATTGTGACGCAAGATGTTAATCCATCTCCATAATACACTGCGATGAAAATTAAAACCTTAGAATTATACAATATCTAGCACAAGCATATTTTTTGTCGGCAACATAAATAGGTTAATGAAAGAAGACAAGGTTTCAGAAGATTGATGCTCATTTATAGCTTGACGAGTTTTTGCTGAAAAATTCTGTAGGGATAATTACCTTTAGGACGGAATCCCTTTCTACATTGGGCTAATCTGTAGGCTTTTAGAGCTTTCCATGGGAAGTTATACCATGCATACATCCAATGGGCTAAGCTGAACGGTCTGACCTCAGCCGTTTCCAAATTTTTCCATCCACCGTCAGAAATGTCTTGCAAAAGTTTCATAAATGAAACACCATCACAGTACAAGTGATGTATCTTTGTGACAACTGCTGTTTTATTGTTTGTCAATGGGACCAACTTCATTCTCCAAAGTGCACTTCCATGCGGAAATCCTTCTTCGACCCATGTAACAAGAAGTGACCTCAACATCTCATCCGTATACCTTTCCTTAACGTCTGTTATGTAATCGTCCAACTATAATAAACACAGTATTAAGGCACGTATTGTTAAAATTGTATGAATATACAATAATACAACGATACAACCATTCATTACGAGATTGGCTCAAGGTGCGCTATTTACATACCTATACCTAGTAAAAAACTAGCAAGCTTTGTAGAACAAGATAGCATCAAAGTATCATATAGTCATGCAGCTGTATTTAGTTTATGTAATTATGCACGCATTTCAACCTAGAGCATCTAACAATCTTAGCATACAAAATAAATATGAAGCATTACTCGATTATTTATTTGCTCCTTCACATTCTCACATCACAGACATTGATTTTTTGCTTGAGTCTCAACTGGCAAAAAATCAACCTTGCTATTCTCATCTAAATGATTATTATATTGGAAAATATTAATATTATTTGTTCGATACTCTGCCCTATAGGTACATAGGTCTTTACAGTCTTTAGGTATTGTGTTTACTATTCAAGTAATTAAAATCATCTTCGTCTTTTCACTGTTCCTGTGGGATGTATTCACAAACATCATACAATGCATAATGTCTGTAGGGTCAATTTGTCAACCTTCGTTAGGAAAATTATAAGGTATAGACATAATCATCAAAAATGATTGAGCCACCCGTGAACAATTACCTATTGTTGTTAGGATCTCGGAGAAGAAAAGAATAGCAATGAATGAACCTACCTTACCTAAGTGTTCATAATGTATGAGAATATCATTATTACTAAATACTGATGGTATCTTGGAAAAGGTATTCTTTAATAACTATTGCTACTAAAAATAAATTATTTCTACTTCATGTTATCTAAAAGGTTTGAGATTATAATAATTTAATGAGTATAATACAGAGAGGTACCATACAGATATACAATGTCAGTGTCTTGTAGAAATTGCAGACACCTACCGAGATTGCCACAATGAGTGTACATTGACACTATTTTATTCAAAGTCTCAGGCCACCGTTAGCTTTCATAGGTATGTACATAATATTATAATATATTTAAGGGAATGTATTTAGGTAACGAAGCACGGATTCTTGTATTTAGTGATCATTCTACTCACAATTACTAGTGATTTTTTTAAAGATTGTAAGTAAAGACATAATCAACCTTGTAACCTCTATTCTATACCCAACCTTTCGCTATGCATCATTTAGGTATTCTAAAACTCCCAATTTCAACGCGTAAAATCTAATTTGCATTTAGTTGTTGTTATGAAAGCAACACAGAGCTCTTATGAAGCACTTTCCCAAACAGAATAGAAATACTACGTATCAGTATTACTATGAAGCAATATAATAATATGCCTTTGTATAGGTATATCTACTCTTGCAGTATGTAAATATCTATACGATCATTCAGACGCAGGGTGCTACCACTATTTACAATAAAGTTGCAATACTTTTTCTGCCATAGGTATGTTGCTGCTGCTACACGCATACAAATGAAATATATATGTGCTAGAAGTAAACAATTATATTTCTAAAACTGAACAGACCGGACGGACTTGACTAGACTTTATTGGCACTCCTTCTTTTCTAATGACTTATAAAGGGACTGCTAACATTAAGACAAGATACGTCATCAGGATTGGGATTACTCTTTCTAATAAATAAATACTTTATCAACATGCAAATGCAAGATGCAAGGCTTAGGTGGATACAGCTTCATAAATATCATAACGTAGGCCAGACGCAGCATTGCGTCAATATAATCAGACATTATTGGGGAAAATAATCTGCATCTTTATTTGCAGCAACTTTATTATTATTCCCTACAACATTGATGGTCGAAGCTAACATTACATTGCATTATTTCATTCGAGACAAAGTGTCTCGTCTCGTTTCATTCATTCTTCTTTGATACAAAGCGTTGGATACTGGAATCATCAATTAATTAATATTAATGCATCGTATACATCATAGGAATATAAAGTGACATGACTATAGTATATACAGTAACAGTAACCTACTTATAAATCTTACTATTCAAGTATTCAATATTCATCTTTTCTACAATAGGTACATTAGGCTAAATCGACTGGGCAAATTAATGATACTTTATGTTACCTGATTTTTATACCTACTTGCATTTCTTTTGCCTGAAGTGATTAAGATTTTCTTGCCGTGACCGAGCTACAAAAGATCTAAATTAGACTTAGGTAAATAATCACAGCTTTAAGATATTGGAAAATTTTTGTAGTCGAGGAACATGAAACAAAATATGATTTATAATTTTAAACGTGATGTGATGAGATATGGACATATCGATGAGATATCTAACATATTTTAGATCCTAGATGAAATTGCAAGTGTTTGTGGTGTATTTATTACCTTGAGTACCTACCTCTACACTCTTCGTGTCTCATCGTAACCCATAATTTTAAATTGTAATCCTATATAATCCATCAGTGAAGTTCTATAATAAATTTTTTCCGACAAAGTAAATATATAGTAGCTAGGGAATTTTTGATGTAAATGTTCATGTTTTAAGAATAGAATGCAAAAAACTAGAAATATAGTTGCGTAGTCATTTCATTCGCTTTGCTTTCAGAATCAGAGTTTAATAGTAATTTCATCTGCTTCTTTGTTCTACAGCTTCTATACGTTATCTTTATTGCACTTGTAGTGTGTATGTGTATACACAGCATTGTATCCTTTTATCATGCAATCATTGTTTAACCTCAACAAGTACGCTTGCATTTTTGAGAGCCTTATTCATAAGTAGCATTGTAGTGTGCCACAATGCAATGTGTTAGTAGTGTTATTGTGTACACACATACATTAATATCTATTTGTACCTTATTATGAAACTAGTTCAGTGCACTTGTACCTTGACTTATAAACATCTTGCTTATTTATCATCAAACAATGAATAAGTGATTGCTAATTATCTACACATGGTATGTATAAAACTATACCTATGTTATATAATAGTAAATATAGGCGCTGCCCCTTTGTTACTTCATAACATAGTACAAGTGTAATAGAACCAGATACCACTATCTTAGTTTTAGTTTACAGTACTGTGTTTGTGTGTATACTACACTACACCCAAATGTCTATAATATGATACATAAGTATATTGTGAAGACCTTTACTGTCAAACGCGTAGTCCATGACTTGGTCTGAATGAGCACGAAGCGTAGAAATTAAATAGTTTTTAACTGTTTAGAGATTAATAGGTAGCATTTCAAGAGTAGGAATTAGGAAAAGACAGAATGCGTGTTGTGTATACATTGTATAACAGGAAATCGACACTAACTAATGTAATTCTAAATCCACAGAGATAGAGATTAAAACGTTCATAACGTTTGTAAACAATTCTTGAAAAATTTATCTACAGGATGCATAGCAATAGCAGTACCAACAAAAGAATGATAAGTTCCCTTTTTGTCCGTATCAAAGAAAACACGCCACAAAAAGCAGATAAGCGCTAGGCGCTACATAGCCAAAGCTAATCTATTAAACTGTCCATTTAGGTAAGGTAATACATTTTTAAAATCGTGAATACGTAACCTGTTACACAGTTGCATAGGCACATATAAATTAATACATAATCCAGTGAGTTTGCAAAACAGGTAAAGATAATACATATATATACTATACATACTTGTTTGTGTAGTATGTGTAATATTGTATGTAATATTGACAACAATATTATTACATGCAATTTAAACAAATTTTTATGCATGTCTTTGGCAGGTTTATATATTCATTTTCCAACAATAAGTTTGCGCTTTGTTGTAGCCTGAGGACCTGTCAAGTGTGTATTTATGATCGTAGGGAATTTACTGCATCTTATTTATACTGACCTGAGACCTTGAAGCTTACGTAACTGAAGTCTGATAAACAGAAAACTTTGCTGCAAAATTCCATGGATGAATTGATTGTCTTTTATTCAAGTACTACACACACAACAACATATCTACCTATGTCCTCACACTGTTTTTCCATGGTTGTATACAAATGCTTGCTGCTGCTAGTACTATGCTGTTAATAAATGTTTCATAAAAACTTGCTTGAACAATAAGAACTTTTATTACTGGCAGTTGATACTTAAAGGCTACAGGTACAGAATACCTACCTTACCTATAGTGCCACAACATAATATGTATCATACCTTTTGTACTGTATCTATACATTAATGTTAAATAAATAAACATCTTCAGCTAAATACTAATAAGTGCATTTACATATGTACCCCGATGAGAACTCTGAAATGAAGAAATCGTTCACCAATGTGAACATAAAGTATATTACCACGTCTAGTCTAGTGTAGAGATAATATTATCACTAGTAAAATTAATGTACCTAACTAAAGAGTTAATGGAATGAATGAACTAGAATTTAAAATTCAAAACTAAAGTACTTGCAACACACTATGTTGAACACAAGACTCTGTCAGTGCTTAATTAATATTGCTTCTACTGCATGTACCTATACCTACGTAAGTTCTTCACAGTTCACATGCTACATGTATGATTGCGTCTGTACATCACATCGTACTTGCGTAACAAATAGTAGCAATTTTTTAAATAAAAATCAATTGAATTTACAAAACCGGCTACCTGAAATGTAATCTTTTGCCAAAACCAGTATCCCAGGAAAGTGACAGGGCGACAGTTGAGTCTGTAATAATATTCCTTATCAAGTATTCGACTTTGGAAAACCTTTCTGAGTTTCTCAACCGTTGCCGGTCCATCAATAACTGTACAGTTGATAACTGTCTTTCTAGATTTTCCATGGGGATCATCGCTTGTAAAGGCCAAATCCCGAGAAGTCAAAGAGGCTTTTAGATCAGGTCTTCTTAAGAAAACAATGACATTAACAATAAGTCTCCAAATTGCCAGTGGTATGCTAACCAGGGCTAAAATTGGAAACACAAGGGAGATTATAACAGCCCACAGAATCAACGGAGGCAACATGATACGGCGCTTTATAACTGCCTTTAGGTAACAAAAAATAATTTCCAATTTTAATAATTATTCCAATCTGCGTAGTTCACTTCACTTTCCAGTCGAGAAAAAACCGTTTTTAACTTCATCACTTCACCGGATCCGCGAAATTATTGGCGAAGATTCTTGAAATTAGAAATTCCATAAACCGGCAGACACTTTCGTTCGAAACACACCATACCACACTTAAGTGGAATTCTCTGATTCACAAGTAACACTACACAATCCTCCTAAGTCGATGTTAGCCAATTCAATGTAGTTCTAGTTGAGGTCTCGCAATCCACACACCAAAGAAATGTCATCTCTGCAATCTGTGGACGCGGTACAAATACATAATAGCTAAACTACTGTATAAGGTAACGAAATGTTACACGTATACGTCAAAATGTATAACTACTGGTTTTGTTTTGTCCTAACTTCCAAAACACACTTTTACTAGCAGTATATTATATCACTAGTGTAAGACCCAAAAACTTAATCTCGTTGGCTGGGCTGTTGTGGGCTCCTTATTTCATTCAACTGAAGTCAGTGCTCGATTGCATGACAGTGGACTTTTCAGGTGGTTTACACCATCAGTTAAATGAAAACATTCATTTCGTTTTCATTATCAAGCGAGTAAGCTACCTCCACTTGCCAACTCCAATACAATAGTGGACACACAAGACAGGTTTGCTTAAAGGGGGTCAAATTATTAGGTAATGCAAAAATGCAAACTATACACACTGCTAAAATGCTGTATATACATGTAAGACGTACGCCACAACACAACGACCACTATCACCATTTAGACTATTATATGCACATTTTGATTGTGAGAATGTACACATATCTTTAAACTCACTGTTTGAATCATCAACCTTTGTTCGTTGACTAACTTACTGGCACTGCTGGCTGTGTTCTTTATATTTGCTCATAAAATCATTATAATGTTCACATATACGGCAATACGGCTATAACGTTATGGGGGCTGCAATGAAAAGTGCCAAGCTTCATGTTTGCCATACAGAATACACAGAGAAGTACAACAAAGCTATCCTTCCTTGCATATCTTGAATCTTATAACATCATAGTTGCTTCAACACAACACACAAACTACGTGCACTCTGCACAACAAACACAAGACATACACAAGACAACAATCACTTGAGATGTACTCAACAAAACAGTGTGTGTGTGAAAGACAAGACAGTCTGGAATATTATACGAATATTATTTAACCATGATGCTTATATAAAGGGTGTTCAACGGCTCTGCTGCAGAATTCAGATAAGCATGATTAGATATTGTTTTCTTGATGTGTATAAGTAAGGTAGGTACCTACACCAAAACCATTACACTGTTAATGTTGTACTCATCGTTAGATTTTTAGGAGGGTATAGCTAAAAGATGTTGAAGACCTAACATAAAATGTTATATGCATAAAACATATAATGTTAGTAGCTCTTGTTGTATGTACACATCCATTATGTTATACCATTAAGATTCCTCCCAAACCTAGAATAATATTCTCATGTCTATCAGATCTGCAATTCTATTGTAAAGGGTTATTCGCAAACTTGCCCCCAATTGAAAGTGATTATTGCAATGCGATCCTTCTGTGAAACATCTAGACATCGCATCGGCCAACCAGCCAAGTCAAATATTCAGATGTGCTTTGAGATATCCGTGCACACTGACTATTGACTGAAAGTACTTTTGGGATTACCACAGAACTATGTAGATATCTGGTTTTCTAAATGGTATCTTTTGGCAACATTTACGTAGGTAATAATATGATGAATTTCGCAAGTGGCTCTAATGGGTTATGCGTAACTGCAGAAAACATATTGTTCCAGTGTTATACTACGAGGCATCAAGTGATATAGATCAATAGGTTCAGTAATGGCTATCAAATGACAATAAATTATTACACATAACTACGTTTGAATAAGAGGAAATTACTGTACTTTTTTTGAGGTTGATAAAGCGGTTTATTCGTGACTTTTGAAGGCCAAATCAATTGGTTACATGAGGTTGAACATATAGAGAGTAGAGCGTTAACTTTGTTGAAAATATTTTGTGAATTTTTCAACATTCTGTAAGTACATTCAAATAAGAGCAACATCAAATGATACATCCACACCTTCATGTGACTCGTACACACTTTTAAATAATGCTGGAAATACAGGAAACATTTCCCCTCGGATGGGAATAAATCCATGATCGAGAACACGCGAGATGAACATATGCTGAAGATGATGACCCACGATGACCTGTGTGACCCTATAAACAAACCTACACAAACATTATACTATAATTTATATTAAGGAAGGCAAAAGTTAACTATTAAAAGGAAATTTCGTAATCAAGGAATTGGGAAAATGGATGAACAACTGAAAATAATTGTGCAAAAAGATTTTTTCATTTTATATTAGATTTCTTAACGCGGTCGAAGTTTGCTAAGTTCAGCCAAACGACGCTCCCTCTCTTGCATTCTCCTTCTGCGGAGATCTTCCTTCTCCGCAATCTGTAATACAGGCAAACAAATTCAAAATTAATGTTAGTAATTATAGGAAAAGCGGCCTATCATCTCGTTGTAATATATTCTGACTATATCTAGAAATATTACTTGTTGAGGAGTGAGAGGGAGCCAATAAATGGATGGTGTTGCTGCAGTTTTTCTAAATAATTCGTCTAACGCTTTCCCCGTAGGTTCAGCGTCTTTTACATCAGCACCACGACCTTTACGATCTATAGAAAATAGCACATTAATAATACTTTTTCAACAATGCATAATTTAGAAAAGTAATTATTTAATCCGATCCGATGATACAATAAGGTAAACACGATATCTATAATCTTACCTTGGGTCGGTGTGCGAGAATGTCTTCTCCTGTGAGGTGAATGAGAGCGTCTAACTCTCTTGTTGCGATCACGGCTTGTTGAGCGTGATCTCCTTCGGATCCTACTCGGCGATCTAGATCTGGACCTCTTTCCTAAGTCCCACTCTCGAACGGGATGATTTATAGCCACCTATGAAAAACACGGAAAAATAAGTCTATTTGAAATAAATTGTCCAATGACGCACTTAAATATGGTATCAAAAAGTCAACTTTGTAAATGCAAGTACCTTTGGCTTCTCGACGGTTGGTTTAGTTTCTCCGGCGTCTTTAGCTTTGTAATCTTCAAAGCTTTCCTCTGTTGAATAGTCAACATGCAGGGGTTTAGAATTTGTAGCAGGCCATTGTACACCATGTAACGCCGACCTGGTTTCCAAAGCTTCTTCTTCTGTCTCAAACTGTACAAACAGTATTCATGTAAACTAATTGTAACTTGTAAGTCATATAATATGTCGTATGACAAATAATAAATGATTTTAACAGCAATCAATGGAATACCTTAGCAATGCATGTTGACTTGATTTTGTCCACCCATATGTCCACTATGTTTCCAGTACGCTGCAATAAATCTTTCAATTGTGGCAGTGTGAAAGGCCTTACTAGATTGGTGACGATTATGAATTGAGTAGGTGGATTTCTAGAAGGTGTTAACTCTTTTTCACTATCATCCACCTAATGCAAAAATTAAAAAGTTATTCATTTACAAATTATGTAAAAGCTAATGGCTAAGTACAAAATTATCATCACCAATTTTAAATGTTCAACTTACAATAGGAACTATGCTGACTTTTCTTGTAATGGGTTTGTCTTCCACAATAACGGGCGTGGGAATGACATCTTTTTCTTCTGTATCTTCTAAAGATATTTTTCTAATAATTTCTATCTTTCTTTCTACTCTTGGTGGACTTTTATCGTCTAATTTTAATTCATTTACAGCAACTGGCTTTACATCGGCATACAGCGTCTAGTAGAAACATTCAATCGAATTAATTCATTTCATCGGATAAAAAAAATTAATGTTGCTTTAATATAATATATAGGAAATAAACAAACCTGATAATAGTCATTATCCATATAGATAACAGTTTTTCTGGTTGTATCTTTTCTCCATTTCCTCTCTTTACTTCTTATCATTTGTTTGTTCTTTAGACGAAGAATACGTCCTGACCAGTTAAACTTTTCCGGTTCACTTTTAGTTTTCTCTTCATCTCCGTAATCCAGAGCTTCATCGTCCATTTCTTCGGTTCGAACAGAAACTTGTCTAGTCGTCGTTACCATGCTAGGAGATCTGTTAATAAAAGGATTCACGATTAAGAATATATTCCTTTATTACCATTCACAAAATTACAAACTGATGCATAATATAAACTAGCTCAATAAAAAGTTGAAGTATAATTACAGAGTCGGCAAAACAGCTGACAAGGTAGGGAAGGTCTAAACATAAGATGAACTTTAAACTATTTTTGCCAACAACTACAGTCAGTTAACGCATAATATTATGTATTACTGCAATACTGGATAAAAATACATTAAAAAAACATTTAAAAGTAAAATACTTGTTATCCGAACAACTTGATTGAAAGCTCATCCAAGCTAAAAATGTATCTCATTAATGTGTGCTTACAACTTATTACACTCCTCAAGAAATAATAAAATTATGCCATTTGTCAGTTTATGAGCTTACAAAAAAGACGATCACTGAACTATCCAAAAACTTGGGTTGCACATTGATATTAATAGTTGGTAAACAAGAACTAACTAACTCACATAATACAGACCTCAAAAATAACAAATCACAATCAATTTTCGGCATAGAAATAATTTCTTAACTGGCGCCAGCGTTGGCTCAATAATCGAGCTTTAGTGCTACGGCGGCGGTTCAGAGTCGCGTTACTCGCATTAGTTCTCTGCGAATGATTGTGTCTGTTTTGTGCGTGCGATATGGGTTTGTTTCAGAATGCTATGTCGGGATTCGGACATGCGGACGAGAAAGATATCGGAAATCGGGAGCAGCAAAATGTAGATTAGACGGATTAGACTATCCACACCTATACTATATATTATAGCTTGCAACCTTTTGAAACTCTTTGTATATATGCTGGCTACATAATATACATACACAACACAACATATTATATAAAGCAGAAAAACTAATAAAATTACTATCTTGAAAGAATCTCCTAAATACGAACTACCATCATCTAAATACACAACTGAAGTTGCCTAACTTTACAAATGATTAATGCGTAAAACAGTAAAACATTTATTATGTGATAAGAGATGTTAATAAAAATACATAATAATAACAATATTATGATTATTAAAATTTAACGACACTTACGAAACGACGGTGTCGAAATACTAACAATGATTTTGTCACAAAACAAAATTATTACCATGTATATTTTTAAATGAAGATAGTGAACAAAAATTGAAGGATCCCGTTGAAATTGTCGAATCAACAATATCTAGTCCAGCCTTATCTGTATTTCGTTATCACTGACATACATTATTAAAGAATAGCCTATAATATACGACGTTTACTGCTGATGTTGGTAATAAGAATTGTTAAATCAGCATTTATGATAAAAGCAATTTTTTTCAATACAGTCACAAAGGTTCTGCTTTATTTATATGGAAAAGAAATAATTTGGATAACGAAACTGTGCAAAATAAAACAACAAAATACGGATCTATTGACTGAGTTATACTTTCGAAAAGGTGATGGAGCCTGTAAAACCTATAATATCTACTCTTCACGTTAAAATGAAACTAGATCATATAATTTAACGGGGTTGCCAGGTTTTGTTACACCTTGCTGAATGGACTTTAATATCAATATTTTAATTAATTATTCACCAATCTATGTTAGTATAATTAATAAGTATGTTATGCATGTAATATACATATACCAACCCACGACATGCATACAAAGGGGCTATATATTATATAATCAAGGGTTTTCTGGATTTCTCCCAGTCCCCCAGCTGTGAATTATGAAGGTTCTGAAATTCATTTACCCAAGGCTATTCCTCCTGTATTTCACAACTATATTTTATATTATATATTACCTGGACTCGGACGATGAAGAAGAATCTGATCGTTTTTGCTTCTTCTGAGGTTGAAACTTGTCACGGCTGAGCTGGAATCGTCGACTTCGTTCCGCCAATTTGGAAGAACTGTTATTTAGTTCTAATTTGTTAGTTGAAATTCTACTGCTCCTGATTGTTACACTGGGTTCTTCCACATCGATGATCTCTGCGGTATTTACGTGTAGCTCTAGTTCAGCCTTGTCATTTTCATCCTTATCTTCAACCCGTAAAACAGGCTCTTGGATAGATACAGAATGCTTCCGCTTTACTATAACAGGTGATTTGTTGAGTGATATCCTTCTTTCAGAAGAAGCTTCTTTTTCTTCGAGTGGAGTTGTTTTTTCCTTAATTGAAATTATTTCTTTATCTTCCCGTGGAGTTGTTTTTTCCTTAATTGAAATTATTTCTTTCTCTTCCCGTGGAGTTGTTTTTTCCTTAGATGAAATTATTTCTTTCTCTTCCCGTGAAGTTGTTTTACCTTTAATTGAAATTATTTCTTTATCTTCTCGTGGAGTTGTTTTTTCTTTAAATGAAATTATTTCTTTCTCGCCCCGTGAAGTTGTTTTTTCTTTAAATGAAATTATTTCTTTATCTGGTTTATCTTCTCGTGGAGTTGTTTTTTCTTTAAATGAAATTATTTCTTTCTCGCCCCGTGAAGTTGTTTTTTCCTTAAATGAAATCATTTCTTTCGCTTCCCGGGTAGTTGCTTTCCCTTTAATTGAAATTATTTCTTTTTCTTCACGTGAAGTTGTTTTTTCTTTGTGTGAAATTGAATCTTTTTCTTTGTATGATATTGAATATTTTTCTTTATTTGATGTTGGATCTTTCTCTTTGTGTGAAATTGAATATTTCTCTTTGTGTGAAATTGAATCTTTTTCTTTGCGTGAAGTTGAATCTTTTTCTTTGTGAGAAAGTGATTCTTTTTCTTTATTTGGAGTTGCTTCTTTTTCTTTGTGAGAAAGTGATTCTTTTTCTTTATTTGGAGTTGCTTCTTTTTCCTTCTGTGAAGTTATTTCCGTTATTTTATGAGAACTTGCTTCTTTTTTCTTATCCGGAGTTACTTCTTTTTGCTTATGTGAAATTACTTCTTTTTGTTTAGGTGAAGTTATTTCTTTTTCCTTCTGTGAAGTTGCGTCTTTTTCCTTCTGTGAAGTTGCTTCTTTTTCCTTCTGTGAAGTTGCTTCTTTTTCCTTCTGTGAAGTTGCTTCTTTTTCCTTCATTGAAGTTGTTTCTTTTTCCTTCGGTGGAGTTACTTCTTTTTCCTTCTGTGAAGTTGTTTCTTTTTCCTTCGGCGAAGTTACTTCTTTTTCCTTC
>JAQFYB010000958.1:0-39889 GCA_034694085.1 Pogonognathellus longicornis
AGTCTAAATTAATTGCAAGTTTAATCATAACAATGTAATAACCTCCTAGGAGGAAATTGTTATTATCAATAAATAAATAAATATATACAGCATTGACTCCCTTGTTAGATACAAAACTTGTTGAAGTATGAAGTAGGGAAGGCTCTTTATGAGTCTTATTTTCTACTAAAGGTCAACTTTTCTTTCCTTAAAATGTTATGATGGAAAATTTCAGCTGTCTCATAGGTCACGTTTTTTCCATCGTCTTTTTCTCACGTCAGATCAAAAACCTGCTATTATTCTACTTTCTCATCGGCTCGTTCTGTGTGCGACTTTTGCAAATGCAATGAAATGTTCGTATGTAGTTTTTCATTAGTAACCAGGCAGTTTGCCAAACCTGCAGTTCGTGGGGAGTAGGGTAATTAAAACACATTTAGTACGCTATTAATACCAAATTCAGAGTTTAATGCAACCAATGTAACACTCGACACGGTGTAAAGTGTCCATTTCCTTCATTACACTTACAGTCATTCAATCATTCTCTCGTCTCAATTTTTTACAACCTATATGCCACTCTAAAACTAAAATGTCACTCCATATATCTCTCTTCTCGTCGCCGATCATTTGTTATGCAACAGCTGCATTGCATATTACTATGTAGGGAGGGAAACGTATAAGTCTTCAATAAATTACAATTTTGTTACACAATTTTTATCATTCGCTAAAAATAACACTAAATATCAAAGTACCTATTTAAGCGTATTAATTATTTATTAATGAAGCAGACAATATTTTTTATTTTAAAATACAAATTAAATTTTACATAGATGACTGTTTTTAGTAGCGATTTGTAAATCCCATTAGGAAATGATGAACACTAAAGAAAATGTGATGGTTGTGTAAAATGTGTGTCGTTGGAAAGTGGGTGGTTGCGAGTTAATTGTGTGAGTTTGATGATGTACATAGGTAGTGGTTGAAAAGATGACGAGATGAGTGGACGTGATGCAAATGAGAAGAATGGGCTGTTGGGAAGAGTTTTTATTGGTTGATGTACACATAATTATGTGAAATTTATGTGTGTGATAACGGGAATTAAGAACGATCTGTTGGTTTCTTTGCTTACAGTTTGCAACACAAGTTTTTATCCATAAAAAGTTACGATTAGCATTTATTACGGAGGGCATATCAGAGGGAAGTGTGCTTAGCAGCTGACAACGTTTATACAATCATAAGATCAGTTAAGAAAAGTAAAGAAGAAAAGTTAGCTGAAGAAATAAGTAATGCGGACAAAGGGGACGACGTGGCTGTAGTGTTAAAAGTAGACTTAGTAATTTTGCCGTTGATGATGAAGGTAAAAAGTAAAAAGTAGTTTTTGGCCGTTCTCTTGCTTTGTGCAAGTTCCATTCAGATATAAGAGCCGCGTTTTCTTTCTCCGCCCTTCATTCGGTTTTATACATTATACGAGTGATAAGCTGGGAGTGATCATGAAAGAAACGTTGTGCTGCTACTGTTCCACTGATGGATTGAAGCAGCTATTATTTATTACCTCTTCTTTGTCACTCGACAATACACTCGTGAAACTTTTTCATATGCGTTCTGACTGATAATACATCAACTTTTCTTAGCAACTGAATATTAGCTTTGTTATTCACAAACTTGCTCGCCAATTAAACTCTTTTATGTTTGCAGTTCCGTGCTTTAACTAATTCAATATTGGTTTTACCACAGCTCCTCCACTCATTTTCCTACCTAAACTTTTCTTGTTTACGACAATCGTATTTTTCACTTGATTGAACTTAATTTATCACATAAATTGTCAATATTTTGACACATTAGAAATGGACAAACTTTTCAACCCTACCAAACAATTCAGCAGTGTACGTTTTCCATCCAATGTCGCATGAGAACAATGCAATTTAATTTTTGCTATCATATTTTTACTTTTTTCAGTTTAGTTTTTTGGTTTGCCAATTTTGTATATTAGTTTTTCTGCACCTGTATATTATTTTATTAGGTTTCGTAGATTTTTTGTGCTAGGTATGTTATTAGAATTTTTACGTGTAGGTATATAGCATTTGTATACCTTTTGTAAAACTTTTATCACATAATCCGAACACCTTTTCTACTACGTGAGTACTTTGTATAGTAAGCAATTGTTGAAGAGATTGCATACAGTGTTTCATAATAAATTCAGTATTTTCATTATTGGATTTTGCTATTTCATCACTGTGGAAATCTGGGCTTATAAATATGTATTGCTTGTACATATTTATAAGCTGCGATACATACTTGTTAGATATTTATACGCAAATATAAGTTTATCCCGATTTGCTATGTACGCAGTAAGATGTTGGTCTTCCTGTTTACATTAAACTATAAAGTTATTTACTGGTTGTAGTTGGAGTGCTAGTGAATCGTTTTTTTCTGGCTGTAGTAGTTTTGCATGAGGAGTGCCTTGTGTCGGTTTAGTGTTACCATAATGATGTGTTATCGGAGATGAGAACAAGGCTATCTAATGATAAACTCAGAGTAGAGTCGTGCAGTGCAGAATTATGTTACTTTATTATCAATAAATAAGGCTGTAATTTGTCGGCCGAGAATACAGTTTCAAAAAGAGTCAAGTGTACACGTAATGTAGCTCCCGAGTTGAGTTGAAGGAATATGAGAGCCTCTCTCAAAGAAAGTATTATGTACATGGAAGCACACCAATAATAATATTAAGAATACTATAATACTGATTTTAGTACTCCACTCTCTCTCTCTCTCTCCCCGTGTGTATGTGTACATTGTGTATGTATGTATGTATATAATACAGCTACAGATGTGTAGCTAAAGTACTTTGCTTCACAATATATATATTATACACACACACATACTAGAACTAATATTGCATATGGGTCGTGGCAGAAGAGCATTTTCCCTACTGCTACAAATATATGACTACTCTGGCTCACGTTATATACGAAAACGAGAATATGTCATCGTTACAAATATATTGGTGCAATTTTACACATGCATTGCAGCGGTGAATGTGCCTTCATGAAATTTGTTTCATGCCTTCATGTAAAATGTATTTTCACGGACTCACGGAAAAAAGAAAGGAATTTCCATTCTACTTTTATTACTAGCATATGTTGAATGGGTTAGCTGCCTTGTGCCTTACCTCACTCTCTCACTCTCTCATGACTACATACATCCCATCGCCGTATCCTACCTATCTACCAACATATACCCGCGCCACGCTCCTATACTATTGCACTCCACCAGGAGGAATACGACGTCAGTAATATACGAAGTCGTGAAGATATTTTTGCTAACCTTCCCTCCGTTTCTCCGTTGACTTGACTTGAGAAGCTGACTGGATGGAGAGACTGAGGGAGAAAGAATCTCTGTACTCTACTCGTTCATCTCCTCTTTATTCCGCTTTCCATTATTCCCTGAGTGAACTACCTGGCTGGGCCTATTTCATTCTACCAATTTCAACTCTCTCCTCTCCCTTTACTTACTTCCTCTTTTCTCTCTGTCTCTCTCTGTGTGTGTATAATATGTGTGTATGTGTGTGTGTGCTATCACTATCTGCTCTAATACCATCCAAAATCCTGGAATAACATTATTCAGCTGTATGACTTTTTTTCATACCCTTCTCAAATTTCGTACTCTTGGCTTGGTTGAGTAGTAGTTGTAGCAAGCACTACAAGAAAGTAGCTTGCATGCATCATATAAAGTTACGTAACGGAACGCACCGTTCATATATATACGTATGGAGTAGGTACCTACACGGAATATTGTATGGTGATGGTAGGTACTGTATAGGAGTCGTGTATGATGGTGGGAGCAGAGGATGCCTATTTAACTAAATGTACAATGCAAAGGAAATTGTGGGGGAATGGAAGACCTAAAAACGTCTCTTAAGGGTGGCTCTAACCTTTTGCTGATACATTCAAAATCCTACTACAACCAATGGATTGATATTGGATGCATTACTCATTTCAAGGCAACCAAAAGATCTCATAAATAACGTATACTTCCAATGAGGACAACCTCCAACGATTTTTAGACAAAAATTACCTAGAAGTATTTTTAATAATTGCTCGACAAAGAGTATTTTGGAAGAAAAATGGCACGAATTGATTATAATGTATTTATAAAATGAGTAGATTGTAAAATGCAAATGCGGGTTCAAGGTGTTCCAGCCACCATATGTGGCAGTCGATATTAATGAAAATCATAATTAATTGTTGCACAATATGGTAGATACATGTCGGAAACTAAAATTTGGGAATTCAAGGTAGTAAGTTTGTGTCTACCCTGACAATCAGAAATCAGGCCCAAACGAGCGGGAATTCAGATAGACATTCGCCAGCCTTAAATACTGCGAGGGATGTCCCAATACAAATGCTGCCTAATAACACTTTATGTGCTGTACAGAAGCTGTAGAGATATTTTTATTTATACCACACGTGTATGTGGTTGGAGAGATAGGAGATATCTGATGTCTCAATTGTGTGGGACATACTACATGCAAACTCTTTGTAATAACTGCAATGGCAATTCTAAATGGGATGAGATAGGGCGAGCATTTATTTAAGATACAGATAGGGCAATAGTATGGTGTTCTTGGTTTTCTGTGTGCAACAATAAAGGCAAGTCACCAGTGCGTAGTCTGAGACGAATATTAGTATTAGTATTACGATGACTGTAGAGTGACTGATCCATCAGTGGAGGATAGTAATATCATTAGAGATTGCATTTATTACATAAGAAGTATAATATGTGTTTTTGTAGTATGTAGTGGCAAAGGCGAATGTACATTGCATACAATTCGTGTATTAAAACATTGAGCAAAGCCATTTTTACGAGAATAGCTAATACACCATTTTTTCAATGTAGTTTTAATGATTTATGAGGAAAGGAAGGAAACCCCTACTCATCCAGTCGTATTAAGTAAAAGCATACCATAAAGATTAGATGTATAATGACATAGGTTATTACATCGGAAATAGTTGTGCTAAGGAAAGAGAAAGAGTGCTAGCAGGGTATATATATCATGTGGAAACAAGGGTAATAAACTGATGGCTGATATATGACTTTCAGCCGTCTAATAACTCTATCATTATAATATTTTATGAAAGAGAAGTGTCGTCATAATTTGTGAAAAACTGTGGCATTACGGATTTCGTGTCGGAACTTAGAATGACTACAAATGTTACATGTGCATTAAAGGCTAAATCGACTTTCCGTGTTTCCGTTAATGCAGTTAGTCCAACGTGAATTACAACAGTCTTTCATTTGCACAACTCAATTTCAAATTGCACTTTGCATTGTTAAAAATTCGTTAAATATTATACATGTCCATGTTATTCCCAAACACTATTAGTACCACGTGTATATTGACAGTGATAATTTCCACCAGGTTCTCTAGAACCATGCCATGCAATGGAGTAACTATACCTGCTTTACCTACCCATTCGATTAGCACAACGGATAAATAAAAATTATGGTCTTTGTGACTCCTTAGACTAACACCGTATAGGTCTACATTCCATTCTCCGATTTTGAGTTATGAACGGATACACAAGATATACTGAATGAGTTTTTAAATATGATGTAGTGCACGTACTACTATGAAATTATTTTTCTATAGGTGCTACACTTCCATTAGTACTTACCTATCAAGCTAGGTATTCAGACTGGTATAAAGCAGGGGTAGGTACATGAGATCAGGAGTATACCTATGACACCTTACTTAGTATTTGTATTGGCTGTTTGTTAGATTTCGACAGACACGTATTACGCAGTAAGTCATGTAGGAAAGCAAGAGAATAAAAATGGAGCTACGAGATGTAGCTAAGGATTCACCGTTTACCCAATGGTAATAATAGTGCCGTATCAATGTCAATATCCTGGGATTATTTCTTATTATTTATCTACAAAAGGTTTCTTTGCAAACGTTTCATGAGCGGACAATTGTAATTCCCTGAATAGCATTGAAACGGGTTTCCTTAGAATTTCTTGTGAATAGAATAAAAATAAATTCTGCGCTGGAGCTGAGAGCCGCATGTGAGACGACTTGAAGGAATTGTACCTACTGGAACTGTCGACTTTCTAACAAAGGCTCTCTGGATTGTAGTTGTAGTGAAACACGACGTTCTTTGGTGATTTTGTAAAAATGTGTTGTATCTTATGAAAGTACAATGCAGTTTAATATACTTAATGGTGAAGTATTACTGTGAGGTCATGCTCTGCTCGTGCAAGTCTAATTCTACATACATGCAAGGCTTTCAGACTTATATAACGTTGCTTTTGAGACGATTAAAAGTACACAAGTCGATAATATATATAGGTGAGTGTATGGAGTAAAGAAAAATGATGGGAGATGAGATGCTCCACGGAGATTTCATGTATGTGAAGGTGGATTGGATTGGTGGACGAGGACACACACGGGTTTAGCACATACAAGTAGTTGGTGCATTCATAACACGCCGTTTTTGTTGCTTCGTTGTCTTTGTTAAAAAATACTTTGATCTTTGCAGCAAACTATTTTGCTCAACCTGAGGCATTTTTATTTTGTCGTGCGTTGCATTGAATCATGAGTGAGCGTCTTCTTGTTCCTGTACATATTTCTAGCTTTTCATTTCATTGTTAGCATGCTTCTTCAAGAAATAATATTTCCCATCCTTCAATCGATAATGCCGTTATTTGGTTGAGTTGAGGTTGATTGAAATTGTGTATAGGAAGTTTAGTTCAGGATCACCTCATTTCGTCTACCGTTCCCCAATCACATTTACTTCTGTGTCTCTCTCACTCTCTCTCTCCCGCGATTCTCTCACTCCTTCTCTTTCCACGTATGTAAATACTGATTATAATGTATATCGTCCCAGCACTATTATGTTGTATTTGATTTGTTCGTACTTTGTAGCCTGTGTGTTGTTTTATATTGAAATTCTTTGTTTGTTTTGAGTTTCTTGATGAGAAGTTAAGTCACGCACAAAATTTTTGGTCTTTGTTGATAAAATGAGAAAGTTTTGCATTTAAAATTGTTCGCGAGCTGCAAACTACTCCTACCTACTCCTTTCTACTTCCACAGCAGCTATACATTATACTACTAGCTCTACTAGTACTAGTACATAGGTAGTAGTAACTGGAGAAGAAAGTGCACCACTAAGTTTTGAGTACGGATCTAATTCCCATTTGATACAGAATAGATAGTTCTTTGCATAAATAGTAGCTGGGACCAGGTTTAAAGGAACACAGGGGAAGGATGCAAATGATGACGATGATTTAGAAAGGACGAGGAGCGGCAAGAAAGTTGAGATATATTTAAATTCTGTTGAGCTAGCTACAAACACATTGGGAGAGGTAGTGCCGTGTGTTGGCGGAGTGTGAGTGTCTTTTGAGTACAAGCACATGCTAGGTGTTTGAGTTGTTCTTGTTGTAAGCCGGAGTGAGTCGGATATTGAAGTGTACGAAGGAAGATGAGACAAATGATGATAGCGAGTTATGTAAGCGGCTAACTTTCATTTGGCCTTTGGAGTAAGGAGCGACAAAGTTCAACCAAGCCAAAAAGGTTGCATTTCACCTTTCCCTCTTTCCTTCCGTCTCAACAACGGCGTGTTTCTGTATGCTGGGTGAGTGTGTGCCACTCAGACTCCTATTCCTCATATACTGCCTTCCTTTCATAATTCATTATTTATAAAGTAAGGAACGCATGGTCTGTGAAGAAATGAGTTGTGGAGCTTCCTGTGATGATTCGAATTAGTTGAGACATGCACTTTCTCGACACGAGTACATTATCCTGTCAAGGCACACACACACAGTCCAATGCTTCCTTCAACTATAATATGCCTCACCTTGTATACACTTTCTTTCAACATACACAAGACATACTTTATACTTTATATCACCACAAATTGTGCACGTGGAGTTCTGTCTGATATATGACTATTAGAGCCAGTATAGTGTTCCTAGATTCTTAAGATGTTACACGATACATAGATTTTAGTGCACGCATGAAGTTACATTACTCCATTTGAGTCGAACAACCTTCGTGTGTCTCATCTTGTACTATAATATAATATAACGCTAAATTCTAGCCTATCTTATTTCTATAGTTCCCTCCTACCATTTAAGACTGATTTCACCATGTTAGGTATTAATAAAAATTCTGACGCTTATACGAATCCTGATCTTATTTTACCTTTCAAACTCAACTCGATCCTATATTAAAAATCTTCAACGGATGAATAAGTAGTATATATAGAGCATTGCGTATTTTCAAGATAAGAAGGACGGGTGTCTTCTTCAGCACTATTTCCATCCTCATATTCTCAAACACTTCATCAACACTGTGCACGATACACTTTCATGCAAGGCGCATATATTATTACTTTTTCAGCAATGAAAACTCTGTCATTCTCCTGTCATATGTATATACCTACATAACTACAGTGTACCGTATATTTCCCATTAAACCGTAGTACGGTTTATCGAAAATTGGAGTACCCCTAAGGTTTATTTTATTGGAAACTACGGTTTATCAGAATACTACGGTTTATTCCTATATTTACCCAGCGGCCATGCTTTCCTTGACTTAAGAGATATTATTATGAGTGCTTCAAGCATATTCCGAGTTAATCTAAAGCCAATTAACTATTATTATTATTATTATTACTGAAATTTACTATTAAAAAATCGCATTTTCCCCCTTTCGCACTTTGCCTACACACGCTTCAGATCCACGGTTTATTAGAGTACTACGGTTTATTTCGAAATTTGGCGCCAACCCCATACGGTTTAATAAGGTACTACGGTTTTTTGGGAAATATACGGTATATGTACATATTAAGTGAGAGATGTGATAAAGAATAAGTAAACTTAATGCAAGTTTGCACTACATAATATTCTCATTAGTAGCAACTGCTGGATTTTAGTATCAAGCGTCAGTGCACTAAGATTTGAACTACATTTTTATCATATAACACTCTGCAAGTGCACTGAAGATCATCTAGCTCTTTACTATCAAACCCAGGGAGATTGAGCTGAAGTTTGAGTGCTGTTTTTCAATGTTCGTCCATTCCATCGACTAAAAATATTTCCACTGTGCCCTATACCTAAAATACACGGCGATACGGAGTGAGTTCACAATTAGTGTGAAACGGAACTCATCTGGAGCCTGTACTCTGACAGACTTTATTTTCGAAACTTTCAAAGTTTGCTATAGACACATGACACAAATTACATTACAAGTCTTATCAGTCTTAAGTTGCATTCTTTTTGCATTCCTTTTTTCCCTGTATGTAAGTATGCTTGCATATGTAGCATACCTGCCTTTTGTAGTAAAGTTGAAATGCATGTGACAGATATAGTGAAACTAGGCGTCTGTCGAGTTTCCACTTAATTAAGTTCTTTATCAGCAACTTAGACTCCTGTTTTTCCTAACCATATATAAAATATAGGTGTAGTGACTCATACAGCTTTATTATAAGCTACGCAATTTGGAGTACGATATGGGAGTTGATACTTAGGTATGCTTTGTATCAGTTCTGTGGCTGTGCCACTGTTCATGTGTGATAACTGCACAAAGAATTGATTGAGAGAAAAGTTTATCGCTGATTAGAAAGGTTTCAGACAAAGAGAGTGAGGAAATAGGTGTGCAAAGGAAGAGCGTTTCTCTCTGCGTTCCATTTCACCGTCAAATGAAACTCTCTCACAGGAAGTCAAATTCCATTTCGAATCGATGCTCTTCGTTTTCTTTGCACACAGTTATATTGTCTGCAACTGCTGCTTATTGTTAAAAGAGTTAACTTTGAGACACAAAACCTAACACTTACACAGTGATCGCATCCAATGTTCCTATTTGTGATACACATACTGTAGTCATATAAAAGTTGATATGCTATAAAAGCGTAAGAGGTAAGGGGGACACACACTATGAAAATTTTGCTGCTCCTTTCATCTGTATTTGGTTGCTAGTATTTGCACCCACATCAACGCTAAGATAAAATGTCATGTACATGTACCACGTGCAAAATTCACTGAAAGTAAATGGACGCCTTTCCATTGAAATAACAGCAGGGCATTTATAGACATTCCATGGCATGGTGAACTTGAACGACAACTTCGCTCTATGTATTGCGTAGCTCTCTGGTCTTGACGTCCCAAAGTAAAGTAAAGAGAAAAAACAGTAGTGGCGTCTACAAGTAGTACAAGGTGTATTAGGTAGACTTGTATGTATAGTATGGGTACTGCGACTAGTATGCCACAGTTAAGTTTGCCATCAGAAAATGAGTATCTCTCTCTATGTACTGCTGCGTGCGTACGTACTTTGTACGTGGCTTTTCGAGTTCGCCTTTAGCCTTTTATTTCTTGTGTCTATGACTGCAGTGTGGCAGAATGTAAGCGAATCGACTAATGTGCGTTGAGCTGCTTTAACTTCGTCTTGTCTTTCCCTTTGTACAACGGCCAACCAATTACAATTTCTGTACGAAAAAGATAATATACGTACAGCTACTAAGTATATGGTTGTTCCAAAACTAAAAGAAGAAGCTAAGTTTACTTGCTTTATATACAGCAGTTCTAGTCATCAACTTTCTTCTTTGATCTATCTCTGTATATATAGTGCGTGGCTCCTTCTTAGACCCTACTCAAGTACACACACCCAAATGCTTTGAATTCTTTCCCGGAGTTTGCTTGTCGTTAAACCTGGATGGATATGCTCCATTATAATCATAGTGTACAAAAGCACACGTTTGCCATCCTACAGAGTACAGAGTGATGTGCATACATGCTATATCGATCAGTGCAAAACATAAATTATATTATGTACAAAATATGAGAAATGACACACGTAAGTAATACACGTACAGATTTCATTTATTTTTCTATATAAAATCTCACTGTCGTATGTAATGTACAAGGTTTTTGACATTTTATTATAATTATTGTTAATTATATTGAAATATTATACATCATGACTATGACTGTCAAATTGTTGTTGGAATTGTATGAAAAATCTAAGGTATGTTTATGTGTAAAAAGGTAGGTGTTGTTGTTGTGAGGTACTTTTTGCTTGCAAATGACAAAAACACAGGACATGAATCAAAGCAGGTTGGAATTGAAGTATAAAATTGTGCATGCTTTCACTCATTCGCAAGTTGGCACAGTGAAATTTTTGCATTTTTGAAAGAAAATTGCATTTTTGATATAGTCTTAAGAAATGTTTGCAAAGCATGAAAAAACTCATGAAACTTTGTGAAGACCGTGGTGAAGTTTCATTTGGTGCGTGATAAAAGTATAAAGTATACAAAGAAGCCTTAATTCAAAATATTTACTAGTCTGCATTCTTCCATGGCTTATTTCACAATAGTTTCCTAAGCACGCTATATACACTTTGTTTGTGTGAGCCTAAGGCTTCTCTGTACTCCGTTCTCGTTCACTCTTTTCTCACTTTGTTTTTTGAATGAGTTCATGAGAGACATAATGTAATAAACTGAAACACAGCTGTAAATCAAATTCATGTGATTGACAATGAGGTGCTCTATTGAAAGCAAAGCATGAAAAGACTAGTTGTTGCTATATTGCACACTACCCAATCAAAGTGGTGAATCCATGTAAGTGCTATACAGCGTAGGAATACATAGCATGCAAGACCTGTTTACCCATTGAATTTTGCTTTAAGATGAAGACATTGTTGTATATAAGTAGGCAAGGATTGTTTTTGGCAAATGGTTGGAAAATAATGTAACTAACTGGAAACATTTGTTTTGCTTGCCGAAGCACTTCTTGTGCAAGTGACCCCATCAGATTTCTTATTAACACTTCTCACTATACTCTACCAGTGAAAAAAGTGAAGAAAAACGTTTGGCTTTTCTAAGTCTTTTTTCTATAGGAACGAATGTGTTTTAACACATAAGAGGATTGCATTGTAAACATTCCCATGCATCCTGATTATACGATGCCAATAATACGTGAGCGCAATCTCGTGCACTGATCTCTCCAGGCTTCCTGTATTAAATCTACATTCCAAGGCATAAATCCTACTTGTTTTAAAAGGAGTGAGAGACTGGTGCATGTGAAATGATGCAATGGGAGTATGAGAAGCATTGGAGAGCCGAAAGGCTACAAATTAGTGTTAACCCCATGCACATAACGACAGCCTTGCCCTTATCCGGAATTTATAATGACTGTAGTGAGAAGTTCAAGAATGTGGATATGTATGTGTAGAGTGTGGAGTGTGGAGAGTGGTGCAGTGTAATGATGTTGTGAAGAAGACAGAGATATTGTAATGCAAAGTCGTTGAAATTTGAACTGGTGCAGTTGCTCGCAGTTATTACCGAGAGAGAATCTCCAGAAATGTCTTATCTCTGGCTTGTAATTCTTTCAAATAGCTGGATAGAACAAGAAGAAAATTCAAGTGGTAAAGTTAAGTGAAGGAAACCATGAGACTCTGGCTCTATAATTAGGTGCTCATCGTGAACAACTTACAAGAAACTTTTCACAAGTGCCGCACTTACCCCCGGTTATGTCATGCCCAATGTTTTTACTCTAAGAAAGCAGTCAGGGAGAGTCAGTTAACCTTATTGTCTTGTATCCAAACCTGAAACACTCTCCACTTATTAGTAGCTAATGTCCCACTCTCATGTCAGATTCATGCATTTATGCATGCTGCCAACATAAGCACTTACAAAATGTGAATGCCAGCCAAACAGCTTCCTAATAGACATTTTCAATCTCATTTTAATTCTAAATGCTCGCCAATTTATTTTTACATCGTCTTTCTGAATACACACACTTAAATAATATTACTATTCCTACCTACCTATTCAAATAGCCAGCTACCCTACATTTTATAGCCTACATGTATGTTCAATTAGCTCATTATATAAATAATCATGGAATTTTGAAAAAAACAGTAATTGCATAATAATATGTGTACTAATATAAATTGTATTTCTCGATTTCGCATTAGTAATGAATACCCTTAATTAATTTACTCCAATAAATCCAATAGACAATAAAATAATTGTCTTTCAAAAACGATCTTTAATTATCGCAAATGAAATAAAAAGAGAATGTATTATACTTCTACAATATTTATGGTGCTGCAAATTGACAATATGTTAGTTTTAATATTTCCATCGTAAAATGTTTGCATTGATGCTAAATAGTAGAGAGCGCATAAAATCGATGGGAGTGCACTATTGAATATAAATCAATGTCTTATATAGAAGGTCAAGGCTATGTTTACATGGAGCATCCTTGTCTCAACTCAAACCATAACTGTGGAATTATCATTCGCTCCTTATGTTGCAAGTTATTGTGGACGATATTATTTTATGATTAGTTCATTTATCTTAACAATAATTACTACACACACAATATATTCTTATGACATGCCGCAATGAAGCTGGAAGGGTAAAGAGCTAAGTCAACTTGAAATATCATTATGGATATGATGCATAGCGACAGAGAATAATGATTAGTGTAAGGGAGTCAAAGGTAGAGGGGAAATGGTTGAAGAAACAGGAGCTGCACACATTTGTGTGTAGGGTTAATGGAAATGTTGAGCTTTGTCTTTGGTGAGTAGACTACGGTGTACAATAATAATATTGCACATGAAGTTGCTGCTTATATGTAGACATAGTTTGGTTTGTAAGTATAATGCGTGTGTCCGTTGTTGAATCCAAATCTGTCGTTTTCATTGGAGTTGCCACGTAGGAGGAGAAGTGTTTTAGGTACAGTGGATGGAGTACATACATATTTATACGTGTATAATGTAATGTTCTTTGCAGAAATACGGTTTGCTCTAATGAGTGTAAAGTAATGGAACTACAGAATAGATTGGTTCTCATGGGACACATTGTCAGTTGAAAAATCGTCTTTCATTTTCTGCATTATTACTAAAGGATTTACATTTTACCATCATATCAGCACCAGACCCCGTTTTCCTTGTATGCTCCACGGAGTTCTGTTTTATGTTACTTATGTTCTCGTTAGGCCACACATTTACAAGGGAAAGCCAGTTGGTGGATTTCAATTGTGATACGCCATGTCCTAACAATGCAACGTCTTGACTTCTAACCCGACCCTATATTTTTCCACACTTGATTTCTCGCATAAGTTATGGTTGTACTTATGCATGTAGTAGTTCAAATTATTACAGCGATTATTGATTCTGTCAATTCAAAGGAGCGTGTATTAATAAGAAAGGTGACTGTGTGTGTATAAATGATAGAATCAAACTGATTAATGAATCACGGTGAAAGCCCAGACAAAAAACACGCTTTAGAACAAAGGCACTCTGAAATACAGAGCTAATTCTACAGACAGCACAATTCCATAAGCTTTCCAAATGCTAATTAATGGCAGTGTACATTTTTCCTCTTTAACAATGACCTTATACTTAAGTAGACAGAGAAAAGAGTATTAGCAAGCTTTAACAAACATGTTTTCACAACGCCAAGTGAAAACATGAATTAATACATAATGAGCTTTGGTGTATAATACCTTTGTAATAATGCTTCTTAATTATCCATACTTATAAATAATCAACCCGTTTTGTTGCGGGAGACGTGGGTGTAACGTAACAAGGCTCACGTATCAACTGGTTTTATACACACACACTTTCAGCATTCACTCCACGCACTCGGGTTATAAAATGTTTTTTGTAAATATTTGTCCTGTTAGATTCCATTGAACACTGTTCTAGATATTTCATGTAATATTACAAAATTGCCAATAAATATTTATTTCATAATTTCATAATATGAATTGCACAACATTTACATACGTATTATATGTAATAAATAAAAATATAGGTAGTAAAAGATTATAATAAAAGAATTGTAAATATTTGTGCTACTATAATGGTGTGTAAATAGCTGAATTTTATTGATCTTCATTTTATGGCAGTTTCCCGGCGGAGTTCAATAGAGTTGTTAAATCTTTTTATCTTGGGTGAAACAAAAAGGAAGGTTTGTTTTAGGGCTATAGCATAAGACGGGAAAGAGAGCCGTTTGGCATACTGCTTATTAGGGGATTTGTTCAGTTAGATTAAGCCGGAGCAGTAGTGTAGGAAGAACGTAAATGAATAAGGGATTTGATACGTTTGAAGGATGAGAGTCCTGTAAGTAGGGACAATGTATAGGACGTAAAGGAATTACGGACTAAGCTGTATGTGGAAAGAGATTTGACTGGTAGAGATTAACATGAGCTCTTGCAGTCATTCGTCTGTGTTTCCTGATTGTGATTTATATTCATATTTTCAAAGTTGGCTTTGGAGCGTTGCAGGGAAGAAATCCCGTTTGTTTGCATCAAACATCCACATGTACAAAGCCTTTTTCAGTCATCAATAATTTCACTGGAATCTCACTAGTCACCCGAGTCAATGATGAAGCTATATCCAGACAGTTCTGTTTAATTTAACTTCCGGTTATATGCCAAAAACCTCAATGCCATCAATACAAAGTTTTAATTAATTCTCTGACTGACTGGGAATACTCTTTGTTACATAAATACCTAGCTGTATATCACGTACATTAGTTATTGTTAGTATATACAATTACATCTTTAATGTAGAATAATCCTTTGACTTGTGTGTAAACATTTATACAAGTACCTATGATATATTTACATTTCATGGTGTTGTCTGCAGACACATAAGCGTTATTGCCATTGTTGTAAATAATATTAGTAACATTACAGTCGTCCCATTTATTCTTGCTACAAAAAGACTTCCAGGACTCTGTTTCCAGCTGGCCATATTTCAATACTGATATTATAGCAGACAGCAGGATGTGACGTGTGATTTTACAGAAATTCAGTTTTTATGGCGAGGTAATAAACATTTGAATGTTCCACATGATAATACTTTTTCTTTCAGTTATTTTGCATATGGCCTTCAACAATTGTTTGGAGGGCGTGTGTTTCAATTTGTACTCAAATGCTTTGTTTGACTGTTGCTGAGACAAGTATTCCTACATTATACATAGTAGGTACATAGGTTTTCGAGTACCTATACTATATACACACACCTTGGTAACTTGTGTGGGTGTTGGATTCAGACGGTTAATGCATTCAGGTTTTTATTAAGAGAGAAAGTCGTGAAAGGATGAAAATGGTGGGAGGGCGATTTCAATTAGGTTTTGAATAAGTATGAACATGAGTCTCATTCCTGACACCCAATAAATCAGCCCGCTGCTGCCAACTACAGATGACTGCAGAAATAGAATAGGAAAATGTTGAATACATTGTAAAATACTACAAGTGTATTTATTTGGGGCTGTTTATATACTACAGCATGGCACAACAAATTGGAAACATCTGTTTATGAGCATAAAGCCAGAACACAAGCAAAACCTAGCCAATCCTCTCAATTCTCTCCTTCATATTATACCTACACATTACTGTAAACATTCTTTGCGGCCTGCGTAGTTTCCAATCATATTCCAAGAATGAGACATTGAATCTATTAGTGTGTTCTAGTTGCACTCTAAGAAACTACAATGGTTAAGGTACATATTGTAATTTGCTGTATCTTGATACTTTTACTCTATCAGAATGAAGATAATTTATTGTAATATTATGAGTAACAAAGTGAGTGTTGTGCCTTTGCCTTGTATGAATACGTAGCAAAGGAAAATACTTTCATCGTTTTATATCACAGTCAATCGAGCTGGAAAGAATGCTAATAAAAATTTTAAAGAGAAAAATAGAGAGTTTGTTGTACAATATTGTACATGACTTAAAGGGTTTGACTTTGACGTTTTGTAGTTTTTGATTGTGTTATTATTTTTCCTGTGGAAATTATTTTGTTTTTGTGGAGCACGCTGTAGATTTTGGAGGTAGGTAGGTGTTGTTTAGTTTATCTAACACTGACAACTACATTTACACACTAATCATTGGTCTTGGACAATTACTTGCACAATAAGAGTCCTGTTTATTTTCTGTGATTGAATATGTACATACAATTACAAGATTTGCTAGAGGATTTGAATAGGAGGCCACAGCTTTAAATTTGGTTGTATTGCCATACATTAGTTAACAAGGTCGTTGTCTCCCTCTGAAATTGACAGTTGCTGCACAGGGAGTCTCATCTTCTTTTGTGTGTTTGGAAGCATATAAAGAAATCCTGCCACGAGCAGTAACAAATAAAAACATAATTTAGGTAGAATCTAACAAACGTTCCCATTCTAAAACGGATGAAACAAGCAATATCATTAGAATAAACTGACATTGTGAGTTATTCGTTTATTTCGACCATTTTACATTGTAATTTCTTTGTTAGTTTTTATCCCATTATAGAACGTGACCTAAAAACGGAAAGAGGCCTAAGCACTATTTTCCTACACAGATACACACACACAGAAACTTTGGAAACGTGGATGAAATTTTAAGTATGCGTGGCATCGCGTGAGATTAAGTTTCGCATTAGATAGTAATTAATGTAATATTTTTGAAAAAGAAAATTCAACTATATAGAAAGTACGCAATTTGGAGCAACATGTTCTAATAGCTTTGTCCATTTATTGCGTATTATGTTAATACCTTAGTCCTTTGTCTGGACTTTCTATTTGATAAACTGGCAATAAGTTTGGAAAGAAAAAGCTGGAGCCAACACAAAGAGCGAAATGCTATTCATGTTTAAAGTTTTGCATAATGGGAGTAAGTTTTCAAGCATGAAATAACTAATGTTTATGCATTTCCTGAAATACTAGGGTGAATTTCAAAATGTGTTATACATACTAAGGTTGGAAAGTAAATTAGTATTTTAAACAATAAGTTTGACAGAATTTTCTTCTTCTTCTGCGTACTGATATCATAGTCTCTCATACACTCCCATACTCTTGTTCTTAGTACTCGCACTTTATCTACAGTCATAGACAGTCACTATAAATATTTAACAAGATAAAGAATCAACTCCAGACTCCGCGCTTATGCTACCAGTAGAAGAGGAAACTTGTTTTTCTTAACTTTACTTTCTTTCGCAGCAGATCCCCGTTGAAAAGTTTCTTTCTGATGTGACATTCGAGAAATATAAAAAGACCACGCTACTACGTACCTTAATTATTTCTCTTGTCATCATCATCCTTGTCGTGTGTGCAAACAACAATCACGTCTATTTAATAGAAACGAACAAGTTTGGATTTCAGTTCAGACTTCTTCAGACGGAGTGTAATTGCAAAAATGTGATGCATCGCTCGTCTCGCCAACTCAATTTTCTGTCTCTTCTTCTTTTTTCTTTTGTAAAATAGGAAGCACGTAAGTTATTGAAAGTATGACAAGCACGGGAATACTCAGAGGTCTTGTCCAACAGATTCCAGCAGGAAATATGTGTTTGCCTTCCAGCTCTTCATGTTTTGTCTTTTTCATGCTGCATGATGGTGTGTGCAACTGTGATAATATTCCTTGCGTGCAGTTGCTATGATATGTGTGTGTAGTTAGTTTGGCAAGGGGCGCAGAGGGTTGCTAGTTCAACAAATCCACTATATCATAATTACCACTTCTATTATTTCCTCGTTACTTTTCATAGTTGCGTAAAATTTGTTGCTAGCTTAATTTTAAATCCCTGAATTAGGAACACTACCAGAAACTTCCACTCGCTTCCAGAGAGCTGAAAATTGGAAAACGTGAGCAATGTATGAACTAACGAGTTTCAGTGCACTTCAATTCCTTGTTTTGTACCCCGAATCCCCTATATATGCGAATATTGTACATAGAGAAAGCGTAATGTCCACTCGCTGTAGGATAGCTGTATGTTCTTTTGTGTAATTACTCACAATCACTTGTAATGGAATGTATAGTGAAACAAACCGGACGAGGTACTTATTTTCCTTATTCCACTATTATTATTAAATTCAATTGATTGCAAAAACTGTTGCTGTTTCTTAAAAAATCGTTGCCATTCTACAATGTTGGATGCTTGCCGCAAAAACGGACGAGCCATAAGTGTATTGGATAGTAAAAGAATTCGCTGAACGAAAAAGTCAATTTGAAGCAGGAATTTGTCGCTAAAGAAAAAGTAATATTCTCATAATTGTACTAAAAATATTACAATATTTTTATTTTGGTTTGCCATAACCTCAAATGAAGTTTATTTATTTTAAAAAAATAATAGAGAAATAAAGTTCGTGTAGGTATTTTGCTTTTAGAGACAATCTTGAACCATTTTTAGAACAAATTGCAAGGAATGGTTGGTTATGAAACGTTTGCTCCCACATTTTTTTATCGCTTAATTTGTGAAACATTTTTTAAGTAGATTTGCTCCCACATACTCTAAACGTGATGTGGGACCTTTACGACACGAAATTAACTCTGGCTAAATTGTTATAGCTCTTTTCTGCTACATGGTGTGCTTGTGACAAATAATGCTGTTGGATGTCAACTGCCACGGCAGAGCAAAAGAAAGTCTTGCTCGTGATTAAAGTTTCATTTGCCTCCACTTTTTTCTGAAATTAGTCTCGTAGTGTTTACAAGTGATATGCACTTAAGGTCTACATCAAGTTAAAGTTTTTAAGACCAAATAATCGTAAAACAAAACATTGGAAGTTGTGAGAGGAATTTCATGAAGTACCTATACGTACAAATAGTTCTCCGAGGAAGGTAATGAGAATTTGCCGTAGCTTAAATCATGCACATATATTTTGATCAAGGTTCTTAGTTGGCGTAATCCTTTGTATGTTTTCGAAGGAGTAAGTTTCTGGTTATAATATGGTAAAACTATAATGACAAATATATTTGAGAAAATTTTTGGGTGGTTTAGAGTGACTCAGGTGTTTAGGATTTCCAATTATTTTTATGCTCACTTATGTATAAATCCTCCCGGGACTGGAAAGTTAGGAAAGGTACTTTCTTGGTCTGGGGCCGCAAGTTTGTATGTGTGCGTGTGTCTGTTTTGAAGGTATTTTTGCATGAGTTTTCCTATTTCCATGAATGGGACTTATGAAATGGGTTGCAAAGTGAATTAAAAACATGTCCCATTAGTACAAATACAGACGTTGAAATTTAATGTTGAAATAGAAGAAAATGAGGAAATCGCGGCAATTCGAATAGGATCAGATGCATCAAAGTGGAAAGTGGTGTATAGAGTTTGAGGTGGCCAACGAAGCAATTCAACGAGACATTTGGAGACGCTAAACTATTAGAAACCTGCCATGGAGTCGACTTTACTGGGAAAAATGACTTTGCGACAGAAAAGTACTCAGTCTCTCCTTCGCCATCCACTCGTATACCCAACACTATGTATATATTCTGGAATTCTAAATTGTTTTTGCTCAGAGTCAAAGTAGATCCCCGAGTTTCTCTGTCCTCTCATTTCTTATTGCCACTACTGTTCCTGCCACTTTCTTGCCTGCATTTAACTTTCTTTCCTCATTCACTCATTCTCAAACTTCCAGCTATACAGCTATCTGCACATACTAAAAGCACAGCGCCAAAATGCTCGTACGCCCTTCTACCTTCTACTTTCCTACTCCTTCCACGAATAATCCACCACACTATACGCCATACACTGCTGCACAGTTACAGCTACACAACGAGTCACTGTCAGTAGTCAGCAACCCTGCTATTTGCAAGTAGGTGTACATATTACATACATAGTAGCAGCAAAAGAGGAAGAAGAAGCTATACACAGGCATTTACACTACTAGAACTCATATACAGTTGTAGCTCCACACTGCACAAAGATTGAGAAAGGACATCGAGTAGTCGTAGTGTAATGTTTCTATATAGAGTTTATAGAGTAAATGTGTACATGGACGGTGGTGGTTCTTGTATGTATAAGTTGTATTTGTAACGAAGGAGTACTACTGGAGTAGGAGTGTGGAGTGTGCATGTATGTGGAGGCATAAAGTGCAGTGTCTGCTATCCAAGTCATAGACAATGAAGAAACAGGGAAAAGCTTTGCGTTCACAATGACTTGTAAAAGGATACTACAAAGGAGCTCCGTAACTGCGTATTCCTCGCAATCTTCATCCGACAGGATGAAGGGGGGGGGGGGGTTCTTCTTCAATAATTCACATTATCTTATCCTTGCCTTTGCCAAACGCTACACTTTTCCTCCTCATTTCTCAAACCGCACAGAAATACTGACTTGTGGCTCAATCATTCTTCAGGATCATGATCCCGTTTCTTTCTTTTCACTTAAGAAACTCATAGCCACTAAACGCTTCACACTATTCCGATACACATTAAAATCTCGAGTGCTATATCATTCCATGTATAAGCATGCGTCTCAAAACCCCAACTTGAATGAATTATTCTCTTACTATACCCGTTTGAATGACTTCAAAATGTTTTCTGGTCATTCCTAATGCACTCCTCGTACAATTCTGTACACAATTCTTTTGAACAAATGTTCGTCCAAAGAAATGCAAACTTCAACCATCCTCTTTTCCCTAACAATTCCAATTTCACCCACTTCCTTAAATATTTACGTTTATTTACGTCTGTGCTTTGACCAGAGCTTCTATTTACTCCACTTATAGCTTCCTTCCATTTCAAATTCAAACTACTCATCGCCCATGTAAATTCATCTCGCGTCCTTACAACTTTCATGCCAAATTCATTTTCTACACTATCTCTAAACCCGCAGCTATTCACTTATGAATAAATTGTTGACTATCACGCACTCACTAATAATTTAAAACAAATGGACACTACCACACGACTCCTAGCAATGCTTAAATATCCTTCCCCTCCAAATAGCTTGTGTATCCACAATTCCAATTGAAATGAATTTGTCCGCACAAATACTCAAATCCAATCCCAGTTCAAGGTTTGTGGTCGCCCAAGTTTTCTTTCGTTAGATGCGCTCCTTCCAGTCAATTGGATTAACAACCATTCATTGTACACCTGCATCCATTACATCCCTAGCTCTTCTAGAAGCCAATCATTAAATTCTTTCCTTTCTATTTATTGCTTTTACAACAAATATTTAAACATAGACCTAACTAGATACCACAAATCTTTTATGAGTAGGTTTCATTGCCTTTCATACTGCTTAAGAAATGAGTTTCACTATTGGCCAAATGTGTGGATACTGCATGGGTAGGAATTTTATTGCTTGAAATTTGGCTCTAAATGTACAGAGTTGCGCTTTAAATATTAGAACTCTACCGTTTTTTCCCCCATGGGGAAGGTAGCATGTGATATGAGTACATAGATTGAAGGTTTAGGACAAGGCTGTATTTAGGATTCCAATTCGCAGGGGGCAAAATACAACATGCACAATAGTGTCTGCATGGCATCGCGTGAAGTGCGAAAAATTTGAGCTATTTTAGGCCCAAATCAATCTAAAATGCATCAAATGCGCATAGCATGAAAATTTTTGCAACTTTTTGCACCTTTTTTGTTAAAATAACCTATTTTTTCCAATTTCGAGTTTGCCCCCTAAATACAGACTTGGTTTAGGGCCCCATCTTTCCAAATTTAGCTATATTATGTTTTTAGATTTTCTAATAATGACTTTCTAATAATAAATTCTGTGATAATGAATTTACCTGAAAACATCGTTATTAATATATTTACTTGGTGTAATCATTTTCAATTTCGAGCTAAAGTAAGCATACTAAAACTGTTTTCTCAACGAAACATAGTTTTATCTGTTTTGTTTTGAAAAGAAAATATTTTGTCGGTCTTATTTTGAAATTTTACAGATTTGGCGATAAATTAATGTTCTTTTAGGATCAAAACTCTGTTTCGCTGAGAAAAAAGTTTACATTTTTATATGGTTTTTACTGAAAATAGTGGACATATTTAAGGAAGGTGCTGGAGAACATGGAACTTTTTTGGAACTGTACTTTATAAGCTGATAACCATATCGTTGTATTCATACTTTCAATTTTTCGGATTTTTATCAATAATTTATAAATTCCGTATTTAGATGCATTTTGTCTGTTATTTTGAAAATTTACAGATTTCGATAAATGAATATTATTGTAAGTAAGATTCAAAAACCCTTTGTTAGTTTGAAAAAGCAGTTTTAGCACGGTTTATTTCAGCTTGAAATGAAAAATGATGACAACGAATAAAAATATTGCGAAAGATATTTTCAAGTAAAATTGTTATCATGATAAAATATTTTTTTAAATCGACATATCTCCTAAAGTACGAAACCTAAAAACATAATATTGCTAAATTTGGAAAGATGGGATCCTAAACCTTCATTCTATGTCAAGCGCTACTCTGTACAATAGGACATTTCAAAGCATGGTGTACAATTAGTAAGCATTTTGGCGGAGAATCGCATTGATGTATGAGTCCATCATCTGTGTGTAATATTAATACAAAGCATTGCATAGAAGCGATGGGTCAGAAAGAAGCCGTAAAAATAATACAGGTAGATATTAGTAAGGGATATATATCTCTATATCTTTATATTATAAGGCAAGGAGGTAATGTAATAAGAGTGGTAGGTATAGTTAGGATGGACGTGGTCCTTAGTCTGAGAAAGTCCGATCAATCACATCATATATCCTGAGGCACACAATAAGGTTGGATGCCTATGAGAAGCGAAAAGATTTGAAAAGAGAGCAGGCAAAATAGAAAAGAAAGAGGGGCAAGAGAGAAGATTGGTTTCGGAGGAGAAAGAAATTCCCCGAGGAATCATATCTCCTTGAGGTGGATAGGCGACCGTTGGAGAGTTCTCAGTCAGTGGAGTTGGGTTTAGTTAATCCGCCGAGCAAAGCACGAAGAATTCAACGAGAAACGATAGCCACAGAGTCACAGTCTATACTTCACTCCACAAATGCCTTCTCTCTACAACTCACCAGTACTTTTGCCTATATATGGCTTATTACACACTCCTGTGTATATGTGTATAGACTTTTTCCTATCTGAACGCGGCTCACTTTTGTGCCACGGGCATTTATAGCTGTATCTGTGTAGATATAGAGTATGGACGGGGTATCTCCAATTGATCTTTTTCCTAGTGTGGCTAGTTACAAAGAAAGAGAGAGAAAGAGAGAGAGAGAGAGAGTGGTAGGTACATACATATTAAAACGTATCGCCCGTCTTTTACCTTCACTCTCGTCTTATCTCATTATATAGAGATGGAGTGGAATATAAGAAGCAGTGGGTTAGTTTCATCAGACTTTTTGAGATGTCTAGCAGTGTGTGTCTTGTGTGGTATTGGAGGCTGTGAGAGGAATTCAGGTAGTCTGTGTGCAAGCAGAAGCGAGTTTTCTACAGATATTATCAATATCATCTCTGAGAAACGAAAAGGAAAAATATCCGGTTACTAGTTCTAGGTTGGTGGTGAAAGGTTGAGTAAGTGAAACTTTGATTTTCATTTCGAGCGCTGAATCCGATGAAATGATAACATTGACAGTCGGCCACACATTCGAGACCACATCTATGTCTTTATCTGTATGTTACTGCATACGCTTGTAAATAGATACTGTCGGACGTTTACACACGTGGAGCCACAAAGAGAGAAGGAGAGAGATAGTGGTGAATGGTGCCGTAAATGTTTTCAAATAACGGGTTATAACTGTGAAAGAGCGAGAGCGTAGAGAGAGCAGGAAAGGTTTTATCGCTCAAATATTGAAGCCAGTCTTATCATCAAAGATACAATCAAGTCTTGAGATATTGACAGAATACTTTTCTCAAAGGCCAACTTATTCAATTTAGCAGACTAGAGGTTTCATCCGTTTACTTGGGAGTGTTGAGGGGAAATGAGTAGGAAAGAATTGAAAAAGACTTTTCCTAAAAATATCGTTGCAGTCTGGGGGTCCATTCACATTTCTTTGAGGCCAGTCTAAACTAGCTCTAAGATCAAGCTGTATCCAATAACAACTTCGCCGAATCGCACAGTAAATTCGTTTGTGGTATTTATTGGCAGTTTTGCAGAATGATACACATCACTTATTAATGCTGCACAAAATTGATTAAAATGTAAAGGGACCCTCTCACTAGTTTCAAATGTGATTGAAAAAGCTAAAGGAAATGAGCCAATGAATGTGTCTATGTATAATGAGTGAGACGAGAAAACTAAGCCACACAAACGACGCACTACACCATACACACACCACAGCACAACCTTGCCAGCTTGAAAGCTAGACCCCGCTGAGACAAAATCTAATTTTTATCTCATAGTTACTGAATCAGAAAGTTAGCCAGACTAAGAATTGTCTTAGCACGATCTAACATTATTCTTGAATTTAAGCAATAGTATCTGAATGCTTCTCCTGAATTCCATTCAATCATATGTCCTTGTGCAAACAGAATCACTTCACGTATTACTTACATATGAGAAGCAATGCCATAAGTTGCGTTTCTATACGCTCCTGTCGTCATGCTGACTGAATCTCATGAAAACCTATCAGTTCAAAATAGCGTAACCACTAATCACACCATTGAACGCCCACGTGAACCCAACTTTTATTAGTCGTATATAGAGCCATCAGAAAAATATTTTCGCCAACGCTTCTTTCTGCCAAGCCGTTTCCTTTGGTGCTCTTGCAGGTAGTCATGCACGACTTATCCAATCAACCCCAAGTGACCTTTGAGACGCTATTAATTTCCTAATATGATTGATATTTTCTCGATCAACAGTTTCATATATGGACAAACAAATGGAGTCTTACAAATGTTCCACGTCCTATTATATGTCGCAACATAAACCCAAAACTTTCTTCATTCCCTCCTTCCTCTGCTATAAACACTCAACTAAACTTCAGCTATAGTCGTAACACAAGTTTTTGTTTTGTCGTGGAATCATTTATTTCCCTAAATTCCGCACTAGTACAGATATACAGCTTCATTACACAAATAAAGCCAACTATACTTTCTATATACATACTATGTATCCGAATATAAATGTATCGGGTTTCTTTGTGTTAATCTTAATCCACTATATATATACAACATAGTTACCTAATAGTAGATTCATAAACGACGACGCATCCGTGTACTATAAAGTAATTTGTAATTTGTATTCTCTCACCGCTGTGGTGATTTAGCCAATTGCGAGTAACAAATTCTAATGCTGGTAGGATTTAGCACGTAAGATTGTTTGGGTAGTATTTACCTTTAGTTTAGTTAGTTGTATAGGTAGTGCTATAAGAATTAAGTGCAACAGTAGGTAAGGAAAGAAAGGAAGGCGTATCTGTACAAGGCGGTTGAAAGTGAAGTGGAAGAAAGTTATGTGAGATATGTTAAGGTTTGTATGTAGGAATGGAAATGGGGATATATTTGATGGGATTTCATGTATATGTATATTGTTGTTGGGTGGCATTTAGTTTTAGCGACACATTAGGTATAGATATTAAGCAGGACATGGAAGGACCGCAAATTGTGTGGATATGTTTGAGGCAGTGTGGATGGGAGAGTGTGTGGCAGTGTTTGTATGGCTGGTATTGTTGGGTGTTACCTAGTGAAACGTTAATAATGAACGAAATTGTAAGGAAATGCAGTCTGTGAAAGACGGTTTGCCGGATAAAATAATTGCTTGACTGGAAGTTGTTGCTCGACTAGTTATATTGTATTCGTGTTGGAATTAGATTGGATAAGGGTTTAGATGTCCATTCGAAGAAAGTGAGACGGAAGAGGAAGGAACAGCATGGAAAGAGGAGGCCACAGCTTGAGAAATTATTGGAGTGGAAAAAGGAAGCGGAAAGTGATTAGGAATTCCTGGTGCTTGGTTGCGTATTTGGATGATAGCATGGTTTAGTTCACATTGTATACACCAGCCACACCAAACCACATCAAACCCTAGCATACCATTATATCTAACCATGTAGTGCCTCTAATATACCTTCATCTATTTTCTGCTCTGCATCATTGTGACATTTGTTTACTTTAGTTCGCCATACCCTGCATTCTTTGACTGTCTTTGATTACCACTGCCAGTCATGTCAATCACCTCACACAAAATAAAATACGCAGCTACTTTCCTCCCAATATCCAGCCGCAACAATCACTTCTTCTCCATGAGCCCGGTCTTCAAACCTTTCCAGAAGAGGCGACAAACTTGTTCTACTACGACTTTCACGACCACTCTCATGTCTGATGTGTATCGCTAAACTTCTCAATGTTCCTTCCATGCTTTCCTCCAACTTTTTCACACCATGTGCCACTGTCTTTTTCCAACATGACCTGGTCAGATTTTTTGTCAGATAGACACGACAGCTTTCTTATGACTTTAGCTACCGCACTGTCTCTGTCACTAGCTACTAAAAATATATACGTACATAGGTAGTCCACCCAACTATTATTGAGTGTACTTTTTCCTGTCCGTTTTTTAGATGCCAGCCAATGTAAAAAGTCGTGTAAGGGTTTACCAATTACAAACTATATGTAGTTTTATTATGTGAAAGTCATATCTGTGTAAGTATATATAACGTGCTTCAAATATGTCAGCAATTTCTAATCCAACCTTAGTATCTTACTATAAACAAAGTATCCATATGGGCATGTATATACATTCTAAGTAAGTTGCAGTCAAAAATGCAGTTGCAAAACTTATCAAATGTTCTATCTATTGTGCAGTACGGCCTTTTTTAATGCATAGTAATAACATCTTATTTATGTACAGGGTGATCAAATACTTTTCTCGTTTTTCTATTGCTACTGTTCAGTTAAAGTTATTTGACAAATACATTTACACTCTTAAAATATTCAATATCTCACCAATGCATTCTTTTTCAAGTTTCTAATTATTTCAATTCAGCACTATACATGTAACATCAAATATATTTAACACGCATATTAATTTCAGGAATAGTAGTGTAGGTATAGTTGAGAATTTCCTTTTTTTTAAGATTTCCATAGTGTGTTCACACAGAGCGATGATGTTTAGAATTTATTTTTAAAGTTTGAAGGATGGGGCGTTTTGGAGACCCTGAATGTGAAATGTGGGAAAAGAAAAGCAAGTGTTTGGAGGACTGCTTTAGTTTTGGAATTACTCTTTCTTTCACTTTGTTGATGTGTTTGAGGAGGTAATGTTAGAATTTATATAATTCGAAAAGACAGTTGTCAGTGCGGAATGTGTGAACTGGACGATATTTTATTGAACTCTCATAAGGTATGGGAGCAAAGTTGAGAAGAAGAGTTTGATAGTTTTCTTGGAGCTGACACTGATGACGAAAAAGTTTTAGAGAAAAATGCAAGTTCTCTCTGTGTGTCCTCAACTGTCCTCACCGCATTACCTCTATTTTCCTCGTCACTTTTGTCCTATGACCACCATCATTGCTCTTTTTCTTCGCCTCCAGTCGCCTCCTTCTCCACTCCAGCCTCCATTATCACATCCACTAACTCCAAATGGACTCTCTTTGACTTCACCCGCATCACATCATATCATTTCTAACAAACTACGGCCATCCCAACATTTCATTCTTCTCTCAGACGCCAATGTTTACCACTACTTACCTCAACTGCAACTTTCATACTTATCTTTCCGTCTCCATTCTGCCCATCTACTCCAATTCATGTGCTGTGGTTTCCCCAACTTTTCTCCACTCACTCTCTGTAAACATTAAATGTACTCTTCACAAGTATAACTGTTCTCTGCCACTGGATTATACATTATATCTCCAACACCAACCCAAAGGCCAACCCTATTTACTTTTCCCATTATGTCACCAAATTTTAAGTCCCACAGCCTCATGAAAATCCCTATGAATTTCTAACCTGTCTTTCTAAATGTCAAAAACATATTTTACAAGTTCAAACGGCGTCATTGACAGAGATCTGTGTGTTTACTACACTCCACTCATGAACTCCCTCGCAAATACATCTTTGCACTCCCTATACAAGTCATACCTGAAAATACCTACCTATATTATTATGTCCGTGTATCCCGCTTTTTGTAAATCCTTTGTGAATGAATATTCAATCCTCCTGTATCAACTTGGTACACGTCAACTCAAATTTTTCAATGAGATTTCTGTGTTGACTGTAACTTTACACTAAGCTTTTCCTTACATACAAATAAGTATAGCTCTACATACATAGGAGTTTTATGAAATCATTTCAATAATGTTCCTATAAATTTGTATTTTTCCAGAACTCACATGCTCTTATTTATGTACTGGCATTTTCTGCAAACCAAATGGCTATAATTCAAAACGCTTAAATATTTTCCAGCGTTGCACTTGTTTTTTACAAAACATCTCAAAAATATAGTGCTGAGAATTGCTATGCTATTTCCCTTGCTCTAGTGCCTATTCCATTACAAAAAACGTAATGGTATGTACAAGCTGTGTTTACGCTTAACATCAGAGATGGCCAAATCTGTAAACCAAATAAGAACAGGACGACCTACTAACTGCTTACTTCCTGGTGCAAGGCCTGTCGTCTTTCTTTTCCACGGTTGCGTTCGTAAATAATCACACGTCTACAATATTCAACGTTATTTTACGACAGAGTCGATTATTTATTTCCCTTGTTAGCAAATTCCACTCCAGTCCATGTCGGTTTGGTTGAAATAAGGACGCCACGTACTTGCCAAGACAAAATCGCATATAATTTGAATAGTGTTTTAGGCATTCACTCTCTCTGTCTTTCTCTCTCCTTGTTTTTTCATACTATCCGAAAAGTTTTTTGCATGGGTGAGTTTTTTGTATGTATGGTATGGATAGGATAAGAAATGTACACAACATAATGTGTCTCATAGACTATATCCATAGATTATGTGTAGGAATAGGTACCTACTTAAAATATTCTTACCTTGGCTGTGCATGTGTAAAGACGGGGATGTGACGTGCATTTGTTCTCCTCTACCTGGCAGCATTGTGCTGGAATTGTATCGTATCTCGTGTAAACTGAAGTAGTGGAATGGAAAGGGCTCTTGTTCTCTTTTCGGCTGTATGACTGAATATGAAGAGATGGAGCAAAGCGGCGAGAACAAAAGACAAAGTCGGAGGAAGCGAAAGAACTGGCAATACTATAAATTCTTCAGCTCGAATTGGCATCCAGTGTGATATGCTAAAGAAGACAGGCAGAGAAAAAGAGATACGGTAAGTGTTCATATATAGGCTGTAAGGAGAAATAGAAATATTTGACCAGATTTTGGATACATTTCCTTCCTCGTTGCAGTATCTGTGCTGTGTGCCTCTGTATTGTACACTTTGTGCTTCGAGCGGGGGGCTCTTTCTCCGTCTATCTCTAAAGTTCAATTCAATGCATCGTGATTCAATTCGTGCAGTCCTGAGGAAAGGCAACCCACGCCACGTTTCTCCTCGTCCTATACACTGCTGTACTATAGCTACTACTTTATGCTACTACATATACACACAGTATCATTTTGAAACTCTCTTAACGAAAATAAATGTCGCTTATAATTTATTGAGTTGAAGCATTTATTCTATACACAGTACTTTAGGAGCAATAGCCCAATAGTTCGGTGCTAGCACTCGTAATAGGAGCATTTGTGACGTAGCAAAACTATAATGTATTACATAAGTCTAAGTTTAGAATGAAATCAGGAAGAAATACATACAGAGCCCAGTCAGTGATTCGTGTACTCAGAGATATGCACATGGTGGTCCGTGTCTGCAATAGCATTTGAGCAATACTAGTACAAATACCTGCTACATGGAATAAATGGCAAGGTAATGGAACTGTCTCACTCATTGTCAGAATGTGTTATAGTGTAATGATGCTTTCACAAGGTAAATCATAAATGCTTTTTTCTCCCTCTTCCGCACAATACCATTATTTATATTATTAGAGAAACGATTGTGTGTTTCATTTTGAAGAAAACCGAGAAATCTGGTGGTGGAGCAATATAACATACAGCGTCCTATCTATACTCCACGTCCATTTTCCATGTTTACAAATGACTGAACTCTTTTCCATTGTATTGCTCTGCAGCGACAGCACTGCACACTGAAACCCTGCTATCCATCCCTACTATCTTAACGTGCTCAATAGAATCAGCCACGGAAACACAATAGAAATCATGGCTGCCTGCACGATTTAAATTTGAACGGTGAGCTGAGCAAATTCGTGATGTGCCCCTGCGAACACACGTATTTGTAGTAATAGCAATATAAATACATTTAATGTACAATGCCTGCCTCTGCTATTGCTTTGTGATGTTTATCATCTGCGGTTGTTTATGTGAATCTCCTACACGCTCATCTTTGAACAGACTTACACAGGTGAAGATAAGAGACACTATGATTCTAAATAAGTACGTCGTAAATGCTCAGATATTCCCAGATTCTATATCGTCTACCCATCCACAATGCTCTTTCCATACATATTATTTTCCATCCCTACTTACATACCTACCTATTGCTTTCAACTATGTCTATGCAGCTATTAGCAATACAAGTACCTATAGCTTTGCCCATATAACACACACAGTGACATGCATTTACTAATAATATTACATTTGTATTATAGACAAGCCTGAGTAAGTTTATAAGGCAAAAGTCTTTGTTGTCAGACACACATAAAGTTGTGCATTTGCTTTCTAGCTATACATAATACCTTTACGACCTAAGTATATGAATGCATTGCTGTGATATTTATTAGACTTAGAAATATAAATCCTGTATCTCTCGTCGTCGTATCTGTATTTGCCCTTTCTCCTGGCTGAATGTACCTTGTTGACTCAATTGGAAAGGCAAGGAACTTAGGTTGAATGCATTTGTGTGTGTAGGAAGAGGGAAAGAGTGTGTTGGGTGTTGGGAAAAGGTATGCAGAAAGTGTAAGCACGTAGGAGTAATAATAATATTACTGTGCAAACCAATGCAGTGGAAATAGTTCATAGCTGTGCTGAGCTATTGTTTCCAAGCGAAGTAGCAACAAATATAGAGAGGGTGCAAAGGAGAGAGAGAGAGAGAGAATGAGATCCTCCAGTCAATTGAGTTTCTTTAGCCTGGAGACACAACACATGAAGTGTCCCCCTCTTCCTTTTGTGTCCTTATGAATATAGTAGAGATTAGTGGCAAGTAATAGGTAGTTGCTATATAAATAGGGACTGTAGTGTAGTTGTGCTGTCTGTGAACGTTGCATTGCTGGAAAACTGGAAAAAGAGTGACTGCGACACACATGACATTGTAGTGCACTCGTAGTGCTTCTTCTTGACTTAAGCCATGTGTGTGTTGTGCAAGGCACACTATAGGGATGGCTATGCGGGTAGTTGTTCTTTAGAGCGGTGTGATGGCCGGGAGTGTTTCCAGAGGCAATTTAACTGTGTATTGGAAATATCGTATTGACATCTCTCCAGATAAGACGACGTGGCTATGCGGGTGGTGTAAAACGATTGGTGTTAGTACTTGTGCAAGTGTAACACAATAGAAGCTCTGTGTTGGATTGCATTGTAAGCTTGTTCCAGTTTCCCGTGGTCGTGGCAGTCAGAAGTGCTTTAGTGTGGCAGTGTGGAACGTTGTAGAGGAACTATGGCCGACAGTAATACTGGCCAACATGGGAATGATGGTCTCTCTGCAAAAGTACAGATAAATCACTAGTTTGCACTTACGTTCTCCTATTCCCTCCCTACATGGAATCAAGTCGGAAATAGAGCGGCTTCACTTGGCTCTCGTTCCTATCTTTTGGCTATCATCCTCCGCCGGAAATTGCCCTTCGATCTTTATTGTTTGTATCTCTCCGAAGTGGCTGCTGAATCTTAACTCGATTGTAGATCCACTTTACATGCAAGTAAGTACGCAGATATACTTAAATGCTTTGTCGACATATGTATATACACTCTATTTGAATGCAATTGACTTCCAGAGAGATCGTCTCCACAATCCTTTCGTCATCTATCACCTCCATTCCATGAACATAAACAATTATTATTACTCTTTCATCCACAACAGCTACAAACACACTCGCCCAACTTTCATTATAAAAAGCTCTTACGGGATTAAACCAACCACACTCCGACCTCCATTAAATATTACCCGCAACCAACTTATATAATTGCTTTTCCTACATATTATTACTTGGCTTGATGTATTTAGTTTGTAAATGCTTTTGATCTCTCCTTCGTATTTCTTGTAATGTGTCATATGCTTATACAACATATATAGACTCAATGATACGCAATAGATTATTTTGCACATACTGTTTGCCATTAAATAAATGTACGAATAACAGCATGACAATATTTCTACATATAACTATATATAGCTACATTTTTTGTTATACAGCTAGTAATTTGTATTGGCGGTTTACAGTAGGTACTTACTTACAATTAACGACTTCGACTTTGTACGGTTTTCCTTGAGGAAATTGTATGTGTTGAGATATATCCGTTTGAAGACAAATGTTTAATACATCTACGACAAAATAAAATGTCTTGTAAATAGTTGTAGTAGAAATGTAGCAAAGTATTTTCCTTACGCATGCATGTTGTATACCTAAATGTAGTAGAAGGAACTATCTGCTGTAGTTGAACTACAAGTCGAATTTTCTTGCGGATAGTTGCTATTATTTTGTAGAATGTGTACAGGACTGAGTGAGTGAAGGAGAAATATATGTTGTAGACTGAGTATGTACGAGTGTATAGTTTAGGTACTAGAGACATTGTGTGGTTGGTATGCAAAGGATAGCTAACAAACGACTGTGTCGATGTTCTGAATTCCGTCACGAAGAATTGTGTACCACAAGCTCAGTTGTAAATCCAAAGTGAAATGGAGTCTGAGTCAAGTGGAGTTGAAGAGAAGATATCAGACTCAGCAGAATTCTAGTGGCTAGCTCTTTACAATTTCAATTAGGCTGAGTATTGAATAGTTTCAAACATCTCCTGTCTATTCACAATGAGCAGATGCCCATCCTTTTACTTTTACTTCTACATCACCACCAACATTTACAATCATCCAACAATCCTTGAAACCTTCAAGTCTTCAACTCTTCAAGGAGTATCTCTCTCAGCTAACAATCTCCTTCAATTTGAACAACTAGTCACGAAATGCAAGTACGAATAATACTGTTTGTTCTCAGCCATCGTATGCATACATAATACATAACTATTACTAATAATAAGTGCACGTAGGGCTTCAATGCCTATTTCATTAGCTGTTTTCTATGTATACATACACAATATGTTCCAAATAAATGTAGCATCCTTGTTTTGTAGATAGCTGTGTGCAACTATAAGAGTATGGAGAGGCAAGTGAACAATGCAATGTCAATTGACAATTACACAAGCTTTCATAAACTAACTATGTATATGTATGTAAGAGTGGAAAGAAATTCGGGGCGCTGAGAGCCAGCACTTGTGTTCGTAATTGAGCTGTCAGCTCTTACATTCAAAAAGTCATGAATACCATAGCCAACTTTTTCGATTACTATAGAATGCTTCTTTATTGCTCTCAGTGTATCTTCAGATGACACAGCTTTCAGCTTTCACTCGCTCACAATGTGCACCTTTATAGCATCGCGACACTTGTCTCTGTATTCCAATGCATGTCTCTTCCCAAACTATACTACAGTGTTTACATATTAAATGGAGAAACAATTTCATTATACCAATACTATATTTATCAGGGATTTAAATTAAAATTTATATCGCGAATTGACATCATTTCAAAAATTGTAAACCTTCTGAATATTTCTCAGAATACCTTCAAATCGATGCTGCATGTATTTAAGCTGAGATAAATCCTTCTAAAATGCGCAAACGTATTTCAAATGAGAATAATACTAAATTATTGAAGTTCTTAATGCAATCTTTGAGGACTGTGTAAATCTATTAGCCAAAATTATGACGAGTATCGGAGATGCTTTATGGTTTTCAATTTCTGTCTGTCTGTCTGTTAGTTCGTTCGTCTGTTCGTTCCCGTTCATGTTCAGTCTCGTTCTTATGTTTCATATACATACCTACTATTACCTACTACATTATTATAGGAGACGCTAGATATAATGCTCAAATGCTATACAGGTAATTGTGCAAGGATGAAAAAAACTGAATTCTGGTAACTGTGCAGGGATAAAAAAACTTAATTCTGGTAACTGTGCAAGGATGAAAAACTGAATTCTGGTAACTGTGCAGAGATGAAAAAAAAACTTCATTCTGGTAACTGTGCAGGTATAAAAAAACTTAATTCTGGTAACTGTGCAGGGATGAAAAAAACGAAATGAATCTGGGGATAGAGTTCGCTCTCCGATACTTATATCCGTTTTGAGGGTTTATTGTAATGAATGCTGTAACTCTCTATTAGGTATATACAATACATATTATGTATAATTGGAGGACATTCTACTACTCATTATGTATTTAATTTGAACACACTGTACTACACTGTAGTACATACCTTGTAATTAAATAGTTTGCTACAAGGAGGAAGCAAAGAGTGGCTTGTAGAGTAAAGTGGAATATGGAGTGGTGTTTGAAGGAAATATATACATTGACTATTTAAGCCTTCGTCGTCGTCGTCGTCGTCTTGGTCTTGGTCTTGGTCTTGCTGTTGTTGGATGTGGGATGGAAGTTTTATTGGGAGAAGTGGGAGTGTGACATTTGTCAAAAGAAAATGAAAATTGATATGAATATATAGTGAATGTTTGATGAGGATAATATAATAAGCTACTTTGATAGATATGTATATGAAGGATGGGAGTGAGGAGTATATGTGTGAAGATAGGCCTAGAGATAAAGTAGTGGAAGGGAGAGGGACTGGGAGACAGAGTGGTATAGTGGCGGTAGTAAAGTAAATGGGAAAGAGGGACTGGAAGTCGGAGAGTGTCACATTTGGTTATAGTCGTTGAGTGTGTTGCTGTAAGACGGAGACATTGGAAGAAAGAGCGTAAGTAGGAGAGTGAAAGTGGAGGAGGAGGAAGTCTGGCTGATTGCGAGTGAATTTCGTAGCATTGAATTGGTTGAGTGAGTGAGTGAATGTATGGGTTCAGTTTGAGTCGGAAGTCTAACAATAAGTGAAATCTGAACTGAAGCTGAACTCGACCGACCCAAGTTGGACGACGACTTTATAAGACATCAGGGCGGCGTTACACCACGCGATCTCGGAGTCCGGAGTTGGGATTCTGGAGTGGTTTGAGCTCTCCGGACTCCAACTCCGAACTCCCATCCCATGTTAAACTGCGCGCTCAATTGGAGTGCGTAGTGCGTAACTCCAACTCCAAACTCCGAGATCTCGTGGTGTAACAGGCCCCAGATATGTCTAATATCGCTTCAACTTCACCTAGACCTAGTGCTTGTACTACACACATACCTCCTTGTAGTAGTAAGTAGACAGAGAAGTATTATAGCTTTGTTGATGATGCTGCATGTAGCATGGTTGAGCTACTTGAGTACGGGGTGACGTGAAGAGGGATTTTGCCAAGACGTTTCTTCTTTTTCTCTGCTCCTTTCGTTGTTCGACTTATTCAACTCTTTTCTCTCTCTCTCTCTTTCCAATGCTAAACCTATCCAACTACCTAATCGAAGAAAGTTCACATGTTTGAAAAACCAATATCTGCTGAACTTGAAGTGTATACTCCACACTCTACATTACACACACTCTCTCTGTTTCATCTGTGTGTGTGTTTCATCTCTCTGTGTGTTCTCAACTTAACTTACCTTCTGAGTGTATATTAGTGCCTACACTCATATGGGTATAAGCATTAGAGACAAATAGAGAGAGTGAGTTTGTGTGTGTAAATATGTGGATGTATGTGTGTGTGTGGGAACAGCACCCATCAGCTTCGCATCATCTGGAAATTTGGCCAGGCTAAGTACACATTCATATATTACTTTTTCGAGGAGGTGGAATATGTACGGGAAAAAGTAATAATAGTACTGGCTTTTCTATAAAGAACTAGTTTACTTCTGTTTATATGACATCCAACTGTTTTTGAGGTAGATTCTTTGTTTGTAGAATTGCTTAGTACCTACGAGCTATATAGTAGAGAGTGTATAAGGTATGAGGGAAAAGGAAGGAGTTGTTGGAGAGTGTGAAAGTTGGATTGAAATATATGATATGAACAAAGTACTACGTAGGGTATCAAGTGAATTCATCTGATCCGTATCAGTGGGAGACGTGTAGTTTATATACTAGTAGCCTATCAGAGTTCTGTTGTAAATACTGTGAGACAGATAGAGTATAATTCCATAGTGGGAGAGAAAGAGAGAGAGTTTCGCTCCTTTTCTATGGTGTAACAAAGGAAAGTCATCTCTGTGTTGATATTCTGTTAATAGGCGACTCGTTGTTTCTGACAGCTTCAAGTTTTTCAAGTAGATTGATATTGTGACGGCATGGCAAGGAAAGACAAACTTAAGAGCTCCTACTACATGACTTGATTGGGCTTGCTTTCCTTTCACTCTCTCGCTCTAGAAAACGTGCTGTATATATGTATAGCGACTCCCACGTAGACTTTAGACAATTTAGGCGACCCTACGCTACAGCCTCCTGTACACTACAGCCTCCCGATATTACAGCCTAAGTACGCTACATCTTCGAATTTTTCAGCCTATTGCAACTTTACAACCTGGTCGTGTATTGTATCTATAGGCATGTTGACTGTTGACTCTCATGTTGTCACACACAGTACTCCTCACATAGTTTAAATTCTTGTTGTGATTGCATTATTAAATAAATAACGATAATCGCAGATTTCAATGATTCCCATCCATTAAGTTCCGATCTTTTTTACTACATGAAGAAAGAAAATGTGTATTTTACTTGTTAATACTAGTACATCATTAGTTTACTTTATATCTGGCATTACAGGCTACTCAGTAGCAGTGGTAGTAGGTACTGATGAGTAACCAATTATTTATTCCAAGTCATTTAATCGTTTAAAATAAGTAAGTAATGTGATCAATCGATGTTTTATAGCATCAGAGACACGAGACAGTTTACATTGGTAGCAGATATACTGATGAGTAAAAAATTATTTAATGGTTTGCAAGAATTTAACAATAATTTAACAAGAATTTAAACTACCTACATGAGGAGTACTGAGTGTGTGTGACAACATGAGAGTCAACAGTCAACATTCCTATACAATGCACGGTCAGGGTGTAAAATCCGAAGCTGAAGCGAACTCCGCCAGGTAAAATCTCTAGGCGGTAGTGTGCAGCAGGGTGTAGCGTACGGGAATCGTCATTTTAGCAGCAGTTAGACTTACACACAAAGTATTAGAAAGCTGACGTTGGTTGAAGTGTTATTATGTACATATATGACTGACTAAAAAGAGTATGTGTGTGTGCTGAGAGAGAAAGAGTAGTTCTCCATGAAGTTCATCGGAAATGAGAAATTGAGGCTGGGAAATCACCAGGAACATGCCACATGGGCCAAGCAATCCAACACAATTATTGCTTTGGCCAAACATTAGGAGTTGGCGGAGGAAATACAAGTGTGTCTGAGGAGAACCAATTTCCCATCTTGGCTTCCTTAGCTCCGACTCTAAAAGTAGAAGCACCCATCATCCAACTCAACTCGATTCCTCCTTTCCCTCGCTCGTCCATCATTCACTTCCCGTCGTCTTCCTCCTTCATGCTCAACAACACTTTGACTCTCACGACGCTCTTCGCCGTTCTCCAGCCTCGGCCTCACTCCACACTCCCTCCATATATACTCCTGTCTTGTCTCCATCTCATTCTCACGACCAGCACCAGCACCAGCTCCAGAGAGCGTCTTAACAGCAGCCTCTTCTCGTAGCTCAGCATTCCATCCTGCCACCTTTTCCCAAACAACCGTTTCCTTTGTAACTCTTTGTTTGGTTTTTGTCTCTCAGTTATATATCTCTTTGTTTGCTCAAAAATTCCGACACGGAGAAAGCCAACCCAGAACTTTGTCTCTCACTCTTTCCTAAATTTCACTAACAATCCTGCCACTACCTAATAGGAAAGTCTTGAGTCCTACTCCCCAACTCTAGACTTTTATCCAACACTCCAGCAATATCTTCTTCCTCTGCTCTGTGTCTCTCTTGAACTTCTTTCCTTCAACTCGATAATAATAATATGATATAGTGCACAGATATAATATCATATAACATTTATCCTGATGGATATATTATCCACAACAGTCTAGCACAAAAGTCAACATATTTGCTAGTTGCATAATAATAGTAACACCACGCCATACACACCAAGACAGTCTTGGATGTTGGAGGAGAATTTATTGTGTATATACTTTATGTATAGCTGCACAACGGAAAAGTCTGTATGCACTGTTGGCTGGAGTCATTTAGACTGACAAACTTTTATAAAGCAATATCTCAGAAACAATAGACAGGTTTAGAGGAGTTTGGAATGTGACTACAAGAAGTTGGTTGGGTGGGAGCTAAATACTCGTAGTAGCACTTGAATTACAGTTAGGTGGTAGTCGTTTTGTTGTGCAACCATCTCAAAACCATCAATCACTTGAACGTTTCACCTACCTTGTCAAGTTTCGTCAAGGTCCTTCCATCCATCCGCCTCCTCTTCAATGTACCAACTTCCTTCATGCTTCCATGTTCCTGGAGAACACTCCACCACCAGTCCCCATAACTTACTTTCTTCCCATAAATCTCTTTCGCCCATTTATACTATTAGCTAAGTCTTCCTGTACGTTCGCATAAAGTAATACATGCATTCCCTATACTCTTTTCCAACTCTCACTCTCCCACTACTCTCCCTTTCATCCTCACACAAAAAATACATGGTTACTTCTCAACGACTGTATGCTACACTCATATTACGTCGAGCAGCTTCGTCCACTTTCACTTACATTATCCCCTTCCAACTTTCTTTCAAACAGATGCTTATGCATATGCAATAAGTTCACAGAGAAACAAAACAACATACGGTGTGCACTCAAATACAAATACGAAGCAATATCTTAGAACATCATTTTAAAAGTCACCAACACAAAACGAATCCGTGTCTTCTGTGTTGTGATATACAGCGTGTTCAGAAAGTCACGCTACGTGCATTAGTCCTACTCAATCTCCCACACTCGCCAATGCATTAAATCGACATGGTACTGGTATTTGTCCTACTCATTTTGCGTTCTAAAAAGAAATATCAAAAATGTGTAAC
>JAQFYB010000959.1:0-39887 GCA_034694085.1 Pogonognathellus longicornis
ATTTGATATACTTATATGTCGATTCTTAACAATTGAAATGATTTCGCTTAAATTATTTAGGGGGGGGGGTCTTAAAAATGTGACGTAATTATTATGGGGGGTCCACGAAAGTGTGACACATGGTGACAGAGGGGGGGGGAGGGGGTCCAAAATTGGCAAAATTTTGGTTACGTGTTTTGTGCATGATCCCTTATACTACAGGCGTGTAGTGTTGAGCTATATGTATCGAGTTGAGCTCTCTCCCGCATTAAGAGAAGTTGTGTTGAGTAGTCTGGTGATGGTGTGGTGATGGAATAAAATCGCCAAAGGTTTCAATACAGTTTTTCTGACTATTTTACCCTTTTCACCTGTACCTGTCTAAAGCCCGAAGCTACAAACAAAGAAGCTCCACAATTCCATGCAGCTTCAAAACCATCACAATATCCACTAGGTATACATACTAGAGTAACCAAAGGAAATCAAAGCTCTAATAGAAAGGTTGTGCAAAGAATCCAACATTGTAGGAGTTTCAAGAGTTGAGTTCGAACCAGGAGTTTGGGCAAGACCGATACACTTATGTGCATGAATATGAGGAAAGTTGTGAAATACACACGCACATTCGTAATTATTATATTTACCCTTTCTAGTTCCTGAATATTGATATACGTAATACTTTTTAGTCTTCGCCTTAATACACCTTGACATTGGGAATTCTGCAACACGAGTAAATATGCAAATCGATTTTAAGTTTTATGGTTATAACCTCAAAATGGAGAAGAAAAGCATTAAAGAAACTTGAGACAAAATAGTAAAGTCAAAGTTAGAATATTTTTATGTTTGAATTGCTAATTGATGCTCAAACCCATTATTTATCTTTTGAAATTGGATTCCAAGGAGTTACAAAGGTGTATCGAATTGACCTTCAATGACAATCAATGTTAAAAACATATTAATAGAGCAACAAAGAAATAGATTGTATACAGCCATTATTGTTTTATACCTGTATACAATACACATTAATATTAACCAAGGGTATTAGAACCTACTTTGGACGTACAATTTTATTAAATTTTAATTAAACTTCGGGTCGATTTTGGTATTTGGATACATCGATCCCACGTCTACGCGACATTCCAACTAGACTGAAGTTTAGATGGTTAATAAATAAAGGTATTACCTACGTACGCTCTTCACGCGTTGGAAAAAGACATTTCATGTAAATCCACCACTCGACTTAGTGGTAGTTTGAATGTATACTTGTACTGAAGACGAACTATAAAGATTACTTCTAATACCTTGATAGTAGCATTACTACGTACTATTCTGCATTAAATGACTATAGCAATCATTAAATACAGTAAATTCGAGGAAGATGCTATTATATAAACGCGTATATAAAATTAAGCTATCTAGCTTAGCACTTCTATAAAACACTTCTCTATATCTCCAATCTACACATCTGCTGACTGAGTGAGTTAAACAAAACACAACAAACACCACATATCAAGCATCCTCGTTATATTATCGCTCATACAACAGAGTTTAGTAGTTATTATGTACTACTAAACTAGCATAGCATAGCCATACTACATACTACATACTAGTCCCTTACTAATATCTGTATTATAGAAATGTGAAGCTGACCTAAACTACTATTGCTAAAACATGGAACATCCCTATAGCTAACAAGATGCTTCTTCTACCTTTCATTTACATTCAAACAAAGCCAAAGTACACATCTCACACACAACACAAAGCTTCATACACGCTTTGTTGGATTTTTACCACCTAGCTAACCACTAACTACCAACACTACCTGTGAATACCTACTCATGGGTACCAACAAGAGTACCTAGAGTACCTATACTATACCTACCTTCTTAAGCCAACATTATTATACACATTACCTATGGGTACATTATATAAGTACATAAATTTTAACTACTGTACAGTGTACACTATAAAATGATATTAACGTCTCACCAACCAGAGTTCAGACCAAAAGTGAATAAACCTGCCTTTAGCATTCAAGTATAACTCCACGATGTACATACGTCTGTTTATACTTAGGACTTTTAGACGAGCTCTTCTGTATGTATGTACAATTAATTCACTATTTAAATATATACTATGTACAAATAACATACGCTAACTCTGTACTTGAAGTTGAAGCTGGTTGCTACATTACAAGCAAGACAGATATGAGGTTCGCATTCAACATGTTGTATACATAGTAGGTAGTATACCAATAGTAGTGGTATTGTTACTTGTTTGTGTGTATAACAAATATATTACACTAAGGCCGTATTTAGGATTCCAATTTGGGATGGGCAAAATACCAACATGATGCACAATAGTGTCTAAATTTTGCGATTTTTTGGTAAAATAGCCTAATTTTTCCGATTTCGGAGGGGGCAATTGCCCCCTTGCACTTACCAAAATACAGCCTTGTATTAGACAGATGCTTATATATATTCACAGTCAAGTCAGTACCTTTGCGTTTGCTTATATGGAAGCTAATGCTTGTAAGAAGCAAAACCTTTCTTTCTTGCTAAGCTAAGATGTACTGTATATAGGTAAGTATTTTAGTTGGTTGGTATGTGTAAAGAGGTACAGCTGCAGAGATGGTAGTTAAATACATTTTTGTTTGATACACTGCTTTGATACTGTATAAAATAGAATGGTACTGATATAGAGTAAACTTGGACTGAATAACACTGTCAGGCGGTCTCCAGTGTAATATACACAATGGTTATGCACTATGTACTATGTATGAGTCTGTGTGTACAAAATCAAGCTTTAGCTTTGTAAAGGTTTCCTTTTAGTTAGCTTAAAAGCATACGTACATACTTGCGTTGTACTAAATGTATTTTGTATGTTATATGTACAGACCTATGTGTATGTATGTAGGTATGTATTTGTATATGTTCTATACAAGCATTGCGCATTGCCTACATGGCATTTTGCATTGTGTTGTATAAGCAACTCTCATTCTCTTCGTTACTTGTTGTGCTGTGCGGTGTGTCTTTTACACTAGGTTTGTGTAGACTCAAGTTTGTTCTGTTGTGTTGAGTGTTTTTTATGTCAAGTTAAAGTTAGTTGTTAGTTGTAGTTGTAGTTGATACAGTTTGACTGACTGTTATCCAAAGATAAATTGAGTTTAGTTCACTGGTCGAATTAAATGTGAGTTGACATACCTTACTTAGCACTACAAGTATGTAGAGTGTGAATGTGACCGTGTAGTTCGAGTCGGAGTGACGTGACGTGAGTAAATGGTAGCAAAATAGGTAGGTGATACCGATAAAACAGTTACTATATTTTTTAAATCAATATTTGTTGATCAGTTCAGCTACTGTTTACAATGTAATGTAACATCATCATTCAAATCAATGTGAAGTTGCGAACAGCATAATTAAAGTGTATACTTGATTCTATCTAGAGGTTGTGCTGTAATATTTGTGTTTGTCTTAACATCTTAACTGGAGTAATTGGATTAGTACAAGCGGACATCTCCAAACGGTAATTTACGATCATTTCATTGTCAATAAATAAACTTAGCATAGAAATGAGCAATAAATCTATGTAAACAAAGTAAATCTAATTGCATTATTAATACTAATCGTAAGTGATCCACAATTAATTTGAAATGGCAAAGTTATAATGGGTCGCAATAAATTATAATCTTATAGTGCTATAAAAATCCTTTGTAAATATAAAAGGTACTTATCGTGATTGCAATGTATAGAAGATTTAACCGTACTTAATAATGAAGAATATAATTACACATAAATTGATTAACTAATCCCTGTCAATATCTATAACTATACAACTTTATGACTCTGTGGAGTATTTCATTTGCATAAAAGTAAGTACCGATATTGGAATTGGTTTATCAATTTTGTAAATGTGTAGTACATAATAAATTTTGAGTGTAACTGATTAATACGTTTCTAAGTTGTATGTAGCATGATACAAACCTGTAAATGATATTCGGGGTATATATTATAATCTTAATTTTCTAATTAACAATGTTATGTGATGTACTATTAGTAGGCATATCTTTTCTATTGTCTGTAAACTACCTAGAAGAGATTTTATCTATACTACGACAAAGTTTGTGCATTAGCAAGCTCTTTTATTAGTAGTAATTTTGTGTGAAAATCTGTGATTCATTAATTGATTTTCAATACAATGTCAAAATATCAGTATCAAGATATGGTACTATACTACTTAGTTGCTGATTGATCACAGACATTTTACAGAGCAGAAAAAAATATAAAAAATTATGACGGTAAACTCAGTAGGTACACTGCAACTAAAAATGGAGCACTAGCACTATTTAGGGATAACTGGCGTTAAACAAAGATTTTATACTTGCCTTTAGTATATGAAATCATGATTTATTGGTCTGATTTTGAGTAGGTGAGCAAAGCAAATATTTCAATATGAGTGCTACTTTATTTAGTACATCTAATTAACCTTATCTTCATAATAGTATCTACATCATTCATAATTGAATCAGGTTCATAGTTGTCCAGATTTCAATTATAATAAACACGCGTATTTGCAATTGTATAATATTAAAAAAATTCTCGCTCTGAAATCATTCTCATGTTTCATCTGTCCATTAGTCGGGTTTTAGAAATATATCGCTTTGAAATGAATCACTATTTGCTTAGTTTGTACACTTTGAAATGTAGGTACCAACTACGAGAATGTCGATAGTTAAAATCATTTCTTTAAATGTGTCCAACTTAAAATTAAACTTTTAATAATGTTCCATATAATCAATGCTTATTTATATTCACTTACACACATCCAGTGATTAGTATAATTTTAGCGATCACAATAGGTACACATATTTTTGTGTGGAAATATTGTTCGTACAGTATAGAGGCAGTTACGATTACATGCAGTATTTATTTATGCTTGTGTGTGTATAATGATTTTAAAGATTAACATGACCAGTTAATTAATCTAAAATGACATGGGCTTTGGCTGTACCCATTCATATACGCTGATGTTGCTAAATTGAAACCAATTTTGTGTGATAATATTTTCCAGTTATTACTTGAGTAGGAGTTGGATATAACTAAAGAGATGTTATCCGCATTAAACGTTAATAGCTGGGAGTTGGGAGTCCATCTAATAAAGTCCTAAGATTAAAATTGAACTTAAAATTAATTGCCACAAAATGGCTGAGATAATATTTAGCTTTAGTAAAAAGGACTTTTACTATAAGGAAACATAATTCTAAGTTATTTCTATTACATCAAACAGTTTTGACTTTGAGAGTATAACAAATATTAATACAAAACTTTTGTTTATGTCACAACAAAGCGGATGTTACTAAAAGAATCTATATAAATAATATGGTATCGCGTAGCCAGATTTCTGTAGGCATCCTATAGATCTTACTTCATTAATAAATTGTATTGTGAGTAATATTATATGACTCGTGAAAACAGTTACCAATCTCTTTGTTAGTGATGATTCAGTTTTTCTGGTTCTTTGTATCGATTAGAAATACGCTAGATACAGTAGAACATGATTCCTAATGATGTCAAATTGTTCCCCGATTGTAGCTACTCCATAATATTTATTATTATTAGATTCCATATTTATGTACAACAAGAAAGGTTACAATTCGAAAACTTGTGTTTAATAAACTAACAATTTACGCATAAGTAAGGCAAATAAGTGTTTTGCGGTATACGTTTATATTCTATAGATAGGATGTGTTTATAAAATTATGCTGTGTATCACAAAATTCACTGTATTACAAGACACTGTAAACAAAATGGAGAATATTTATTTATCATTGAATTTGTGTTGGTTTATTATGTGTTCCTTATTGTGCGGCTGATAATAGTGTAAAGGCCTACAAAGGTTATTTGAACACAAGAGATGATAGTTTGATCGTATTTTTTGTAATAGTGTATGTATTTACACTGTAGACTGCATTAAAATATAAAACACACGCCATGACGCATTTATGTCTAAACTTATTTTAGTAATAAATGAACACAAAGTGTATTAGTATTATTGTTGGTGTAAAGCGTGTAGAAATTTTATTGCAAGAGCAAAGCATGCTAAGTGTAAAGCGTGACATGTTTTTACCTTATCTCGTTTTTGTCATTTTGTTTATTGCCGTCTTTTATTTTGCAGGTACATTACATACCAAAAAGTGAACCGTCAAGCTGAGCTGAATGAGGCAAGTTTGTATTGATACATTCAGTTCATCAGTCTCGCCTTGTAAGCGTTGTTGAGATTGGTGCAATATCAACAGAGACAAGATAAAGCACATCAAAGGAAGGGATTTATGCGACAATGTTGACTTCCAAGATGGAATGGCGCAACGATTTTTATCAGACTTTTTACGACTCCAGTGAAAACAGCACGAGCAATTAAGAAGAGCTGCTATATATTTTTCTATTTGAAAAAGGCGAGACAAAACATTACAACAACCTGGAAACATGGGGAGTATCAAATTCCATTTACGGGCATCCCAATACATGTTGGTGGTCATACTCCTCACTTTTGGTTTGGCTTCTCTTGCGATATCCGCCAGAGTGTCGGGATCGTCGGGATCACAATCAGACTTGGATTTTGGCCATGATTCGGCAAGTCCGAAAACTCAAGGAAGATGCGAAACAATCACAATTCCAATGTGTAAAGATATGCCATACAATGAAACATTTCTTCCAAATTTGATGGGACATGCCACCCAAGAAGAAGCTGGTTACGAAGTCCACCAATACTACGCCCTTGTCAAGGTTTGTCATCAAAACATAAAACACACTTTACATAATTTAGATTTATGTGTGTTTCATATCGTTTAATATGCTAATATCATTTTTCCATTCCATGTATGAATTTTAATGCTGTATTTTTATTACATTTTTGTGTGAACGATGAAAATTGCAGGTTCAATGCAGTCCTGCTCTCAAGATTTTCTTATGTGCCTTATTCGCTCCTGTGTGTAACATTTTGCACGAAGTAAGTTGTTCTTCACTTCAGTATTGTTCTCAACTATTATGCGATTAGGTCACTTTTTCATTTACTGAGGCAGTGCAACAGTGCAAGTGAGAAATGAGAGTTTTGACAGGGATTGCTATTGTTGATTAGAACGGAGAAACAAACATGAATAATACAACCGTTAAGTAGTGTCTAGTGTGTATGAGACTTAGTAAATTGGTCTTCGTTATGCGTTTGCAACTGAGTAATTGATCCAGAGAGACAGTGTACAGTACTGTTTATGTTTATATTATGTATTATGTATTTGTATTCAGTATTCTTTACACACATTCATTTTTATTCAGTTCACATGTACCTGAGCACTTACTTATGATTACTATTACGAAGCTTGCAAAAAAGACACGAGAGGAAAACATGTGTTTTTACCTCCACAATTCTCAATCTCAGCTATACACTATTACTTTCTACTTTCCCACGTTGCTCATTATTCTACTTAAACCACATGAATGTCTCGAGTCGAGTAATTACGGTTGTTTTACTGCCTTATGCAGCAGCAATCAGAATAGTGTTAGAACAGGTTTAAAATTAGTCCAGCTTCCTTTTAAGCTTCAGATACTAGTAACTCATTTGACATAAGTGCATATGTTATGGCTTTACTGTTCAAATCTTGTGTTCAATTTTGATTAATTCTGAAAATGGATCCGTCATAGAACGTGTTGTTGTTAATGAATTCATCTCTCGCCAATAATTTAGCACCGGTTGAGTAGCCACAGAGAAATACTTAACGAGTATATTTATTACAAAGGACATACAGCAAGCAGTTCATCATATTCATAATTTCTAAAAGCAATTAGTTTGAATTTGCATTTACATTTGCATCTGTTCATTACATAGGTATGTATGGAAGGTGGTGTGTGAATATTATATATTGCATCTCCACGGGTGTGATTTATGAGTTATTTATTACAATACATAGGTGATGAGATGACTTTATTACTAATTACGTCTGATTTTGGCAAACTTATAGGCTTTGCCACCATGTCGCTCCCTTTGTGAAACAGCTCGCTCAGGTTGTGAGCATGTCATGTTGACATTTGGATTCCCTTGGCCAGAAAATTTGGACTGCTCTCATTTCCCCCTACACAATGAACTTTGTGTTAATGGCGACATTCCACCAGGGCCGCATAATGAAATGCCACCACGAATTGGAGGTAATCCTGCCACAAGTTTTAATAGTTCAGATCCTATTTACCCTTGGAAACACGGATTCGACACAAAGTTTCCTCCAGGCGCACCACCGCACACGTTCGGTAAGTTTAAATGATATATTACTAATTGTCAACCCCTAAATCTTAAATTCTCTACCTTGTCATTAAACGTAAAAATCAACGTAATTTATTAGCATAGCATATTTTTAAAATGTATCTGAACTTTTTGATGTGTTAGATGGAGGAAAGGATCAACTACAATGTCCGGGAGACTGGCATGTTCCTGACCATTCTATAGGGAGTGAACTTCACGATTGTGGCCCTCCATGTTTAATTTTCTCAGCGCAGCAAAAACATTGGGCAGCCATCGTTGTTTGCGTCGTTGGCGCTAGCACACTTATTTCCTCTTTATTTACAATCATCACCGCAGTTCTGGATCCAAGCCGATTCCAATATCCAGAACGAGCCATAGTTCATTTAGCAGTTTGCTATGCAGCTCTTGCAATTTGTTACATCGTCGGTGTAAGTAAATGCGATGATGTAAAAAATGTCGGCAAAGATCACAAAGATTTATAAACATTGGCATTATATTATACATACATAACACAACACCTCATTTGTTCTCTTACACAGGCAACGTGGCGGAGCGAAATAAACTGTTCGGACGGATTCATTGTTTTTGGCCCTGGTTCTGCTCCTTGCACACTTCTGTTCATGTTTACCTACTTCTGTACTTTTGCGTCTCACATATGGTAAGGAACGCAAATGGCAAATGTTATCTGTTTTTCACTAAGAATATTGATGTATGATACAAAATACACGAAAGACAGAATTATTTTACATTATAACTCATGTCAAACATTATTATGATTATATATACATTGCTTTTTAGGTGGGTGTTGCTGTCCTTGACTTGGTATCTGTCGGCCGGTCTTAAATGGGGTGGTGAAGCCATTGCAGCGTACTCATTATATTTTCATTTGGCTGCGTGGGGTATATCTGCGTTTCTCACGATGGCGACTGTGGCCCTTGGTTATGTGGAAGGCGATCCTTTAGCCGGCCCTTGTTCATTAGGTCTCCAAAGATCTCCGGAGTTACTTTATTACATGTAAGTTCATTCTTATATGTAACTTCACGTGTTATCCTTTTCTTTTATTGTATCATTATTGTGATATGATATGATACACATATCTATTATCTATGTAGTAGTATGACTTTTATTATTCCACCATTAACCTATTACCTAATTCAGTAATCTTATCAACAAAAAAGCAGTTACTCTTTTATTGCTTGTGAGTGTGTGTGAGTTCAGATTGATTTAACTGTCTTTTATTACGCAGGTTCATCCCACTCGCCGTATTGATCTCTGTTGGGACGCTGTTTTTCATTTTGGGCTTCCTGGCGTTATTTCGGATTAGAAGAGAAATTAAAAGATCGTCAACTGTTACATCTGGCAGTGATGTCATTTCTGCCGGGGGAGGTGGTCAACGTTCTTTACTTTGGGATCAGCACAATGATTTGAACAGTGCTATTGTCAGAGCTGGGGCTGCCAGACTGGAAATATTAATGGTAAATGCATGTTGTCAGATTATAATATAACGGGCAAGGCTTTATCTATAGCGCAATCCCATAAAAAGAGTCGAAAATTTACTCCGGATAATTGTCATTAATATTTATTGTAATATTTGGTGCACCCTACGAAACCAAATCATGGGTCTGGTCTTGATAACGCTTGTAGCTGCTCGAATTTGGCTTGAATAATAATTGAAATAAGTGATATGACACGATCTTTATGACATTTTGCGTAGGCCCGGATTGGAGTGTTCTCTATTCTGTATACAGTCCCGGCTGCAGTGTTCTTAGGCTCTCTGTACTACATCTCGACACCAACGTCAACATCCGGTGTGCTTTCCACCTACATTCGGTCTTCCCGAAGAAATAATCAAATGCTTTTTGTTGTTTTACTTGTTCGGTAAGAAACGCAATTTAATGATAAAACTTACAATTACAAATGTGTTTATGACATTTAAATCTTCTACATACCCATATATATAAGATACTAGATGAACATTCTGATTTTAATCTAAACAAATCGTTACATAGGTATATATCTAACCTGGGCTTCGGATCTGCACTCGTCGTATGGGTGTGGAGCAAGAAAACGTTGTTAACATGGAAAAGGGCGTTTTGTGGACGCGATGCAAAATAAAATCGAATTGAAATTAGTTATTCGTCGAAGACTGCCAGATTTGCCAATTATATTTATGGAAATATTAAGCATCGCTCCGTGACTGTACCATAGAAAAATGTTTCAGGGTGTTCATAGCAAAGTTTGTTGGAAAGGCATGAACGGTTTAGTTAAAAGTGAGATTCAGTAACTCAGCGTGGAATGCGAATGTTCTTACGTTTAATGTATATTCATGTGTTGAGTGTGACAAGTTGAAATTACAATTTAGACATTGTTGTGTGTTTCTTGGTTAAAAAAGCTGTAGATTTAGTAGAAATTATACACACATACTACCTAGGTATATTAACAAGATAAACAAAAACTAAAGTAACCATTACAGCTCATGTGAATCTCGGCCTTATAATATGATGCCTTAATGTGTTACGATGAGAAAAACTTTTTGTTGTCTATGAATGTATATTTATAAAATGTTACGTATGTGAAGAAATTGTACTATATATTCTTTGCGTTATCGTGTTAGAATATTTGTGAGGATCGACTTGTATAATGTATACGAGTACCGTATGAAAGAATTGTACATTAAGATTAGCTGAACGATATATACAGCTGTAGCTAATCACGGAATCACATTACAATTTGTAATCTGATCAAGTGTATACGTAAGAATGAATGAACCGTAACCTTTATTGCAGCACTAAAGTTAAATGATCCTCAATAAAAGACGACAAACGTATATAGTAGTGTGAGTAGTGTCGGGTGTTAATGAAAAGTGGTGATGCCTTACTGAAACTGTCCTAAACGATGTAAACATATTCGTCCATATTCGAAGAATCAATCTTTTAGTAATTGTAAATTGTAACTGGTAACTGTACAGGAACCATGCATGCAAATTTTACATACGATACATACGAAGATACGATCACAGTGTAGAGATTTTATATTATGATTATGAATGAACAAGACATTTTGCACAATAGAGGAACTATAAATTATTGTTCACGATTAACTTATGGCAACGTATAGAATAGATTTACATCTTCTTTGTAATTTTTCTCTTACTTACAGCTGTTAGAAAAAAACGCAGTAATTATCACTATATGAATCTTACTACCTGTGCATGTTAATAAGTATGTTGATACTGATACAACTTTTAATACACAAAGAATGTTAAACTAGAAAGTTTTGTTGTGTGATTCAGTGTGTGATGTCATGCCATAATTGATTTGAACTTAAAAAAGTTGTTATTCATTGTTTTAGCGGTTGGAGATGCATCAGTTTTGTGAAAGTGTTTCATTAGAATTTATTGTTAGTATCTTTATTATGATCTTTATGAACTTTATGTTACCTACTATATACTTATACTGCACTTGTGCCTACAGCACTAATTACACAACTGAAATTAACGTAAACAAACAATCCCATTGTTTTTCGTTGTCGGTTTCACTGTAAATATGTTTTTATTTTATACAGAAATAACATTTTATTATTAAATAACAATATTTATTGTATTCTAATTATTCTAATTGTAGTAAGTATATTATTATACTTATACGTACACATCTTTGATTGCCTCCCCATCTTTAGTTCGTCAGGGTTTCGTATTCCTAACATATTCCTTCATAAATGACAAGCTGCTAAGATATCGATGAAAGTTTTACATGACAAAAAATAGAAAATGTTAGTACAAGCACTCAGAATATAAGCTAACCTAATTAATTATGTAGTAATTGGATTTTTTAATTGAAAACGATAAGAATTAATGAGATCTTGCGTTGCTCTTAAATTATATACCTCTATCCTATATAGCAATTTAAACAAGATTAAAATGAAAGTCTACTACATGTAAAGTTGGCTTTGGCTTTCCATCAAGGTTCATTCTTTTGATTCCGTTTAGACTTTGGGTTGCTCGTATATTTTCTTTTGTGACGGACTTCATCTATGTGGTCCTTTTACCAATATTAGAATGTAGATTAGCATTTTCCTCGTCTCGTCTTCTTCCAACTACGTACTCAAAGTAACTCAAATAACCATCTTTGTCCATGTCATCCTCCAACAGCACTTTGTCAATTAAATCTGAAAATATTTGAATTTATTATTTATAGGTGAAAATCAAAGTATCACAACAATTTGACCCAATTATGAGTTAATTAATGAACTTTTTAACCGAATGTCAATATGAAATATATAGATTCATATTTTTGTAAAGGTAGTGTAACTGCATATGGAAACGTTACGTACCTAGCTATACGTCAATGCTATTACTGTGTACTAAATGTGCTAAAAAATTATTGCCCTGTCAAAAATGTGTATTAAGTACAAGGTGAAAGTAGCGATACTAGAATAATTAGAACGAGGGAGACGGAGAAATGACATAAAGCAAAAATGATGTATAATTGCATTAGAACTGAAATTAGATCGACTATGCCATGATAACATGAAATGAATAGTTTATAGTAGAACATTATTTGCTGCTTTCATCCATATGTTGTGTCAGTATATCAAAGTTAAGTGATGAGAGTAATACCATGTCTTGTCATTTTGCAATTTCCATATAGGAATAACACTCACTCACATTGAGTCAGAGGCTTTAATTAGAAACGCTAGAAAATTATGGGTATAACTGCAGGTATATATTATGCTACATTATCAGAGTTCTGTATATTATCATGGAAAAGTTTAATGTACCGATATAGTAGTTAAAATCATCATCTCTTTGCCGGAGTTTCTCAGCCGCTTTCTTGTACTGCATTTGAGGATCTAAAGTCATAGTGCCGGGAGAAGACAAGGAATCCTTAATCATACTTTTTACGCCTGTTAAATCCACCATATCACTCTCCACATCTGTCATGGGCAGAATATGAGAAATAGCTTGCAGTATTTCTAGGCCATCGAGTTTACTGTCATTATCAAAATCGTGCATTCTATAAGACACAGAATATCACGCACTATGAGTTTTCATATCCTCCTCCTCATTATTAAACTTTATGACGTGTCTTTAATGTTTTACTTGAAGTAGTGAAACTCCATCTCTTCAGGAGTCATTTCTTTCCCATCTTCAAACACCCACTCACCCAAATCATCTTTCATGTGCCTGCAAATTGAAAATTCCAATGATTATCATCCTATATAGGTATATCCTACATAACAAGTAAGTGCTACTTATGAAAACGAAACTAAACGTGCTACACCTGCATAGGTACATGTCACCACAAGAATATAGGTACATATAAAAATAAAATAGACATGTAATTGCAAAGTCCAGTCAAGCTAATTTTTTTTAAATCTGGTATTAAGTTAGGAATGTAATTTAGCAAATGTACCTGAGCGTGGCTTATTTGATAAAAAGCAAATTCTTGCTTGTTAGCATTGTTTAATTATTTGTGTATCACGTAGGTACAAATATTTTGGAAGTGGCAAACATAATAGTTAAACATACTGAATAGATCATCCTATAGCTGCTAAAAATTCCTTTTGCTTGTATTATAGCTCATTACTGTTTGTGTATGTTAAAACTAAAGGATAAATGTTAATTGCTGTAAAGGAATTCACTCTTTATCGTGAAGAAGTTGTTTATCATGAGTAAGGATGGGTGCCGAAGGAGCAGGTTCCCCACCAGCTGCGCCAGGAACAGGTCTTCGAGGAACGTAGTGGTGGTGATGAGGATGATCAGTGGACTCTACAGATAGGCGAGGACTTGTACGTGGATGATGCGGACCTCGAATGTGACCTGTACTTGACCAACAGGTCGAAATTAAACATAAAACTACAAGAAAAATCATATTTGAAACATTTCTCTTCTTCGTCATGCTGTGGAATCCATCATTTGAAATGTCCAAACAATCCATCTTTGTTTTTCGTTCCTTTCCTTCAGTTTCTCTGGCCTTCTCTTGTAATCTTGACCTAATCATGTTTCAGGTACATTAATTTATTATATATTAACACTGCATACAACTTGCATATTACTATTTTATTTAATTAATATATTCGTTAGGTCAATCGCATCCCTATGTTTCACATAATTTATATTGCTTATGAACCAACACGTAAATAAACTGCAAAATTATAAAATGATCTTATTATTTATCTACCTACTAACAACTGAAGTTTTATGGTGCATTTCATAATTACTAGTATGCATATTAATGTTAATTCACAATTAGCACAGGCATGTATATAACTGTAATGTAAATGCACCTTACTTAACTGTGACTTGATTTAATTATTTGAAAAGAAACTAATATTTAAGGTACAGTGACATCAGTTCAGTACTTGTGAATACCCTACCTACCTACACTACTAGCTTAGTTGGGTTTGCACAGAATGGAAAGTATAAATTACTTGTTAATACACTAATCATTATGCTGTCTGTTTTTTCAAGTTGATTTGTTTTCCAGTATAATGCAAGAAAGCCGACAAATGATTTCTTCATTGTATGTTTACTACACTTTGCTATAAAAGTCATGAATATGCTAATGAAGAAGCATTATGTTGCTGTGGAACGTTTTGTGCATATCATGTGTCTATAGATGCGAGATTTTAGCTTGAGATTAAAAGCGAAACTCTGAATTGTCTTTTACTTTGCAGAAAGTAGCCTGTTAAGCATTCTACAAGTAAGATGAGGTATTTAAGTAGGTAGGTAAGTACAAGTAGGAAAGTACCTATTTGGTTTGCAACATGATATACAAATATCATGAAATTTTAATAACACCAAACAATAGCTAAGGTATATCATACATATTCATACACATAATGTGTTTTGGTATGTCTTTATTTGTTGACAAGTGTCATCGTACTGTTGTTTCTCAACTTCAAGTGTACTTAAACAGTTACAGAATTATGCATGTATATTTGTTCATACTCACATTAGTCTTAATGCAAGTCTTAATGTATATACTCAAATACTTACCACTCATTAGTTGTTATAACTTGTTCGTGCACACTCAAATTAAGTGCAACAGAACGTATGACTGCATTATACAAAACATTTACTACTTTTGGAAGTGATTATCGTGTATGCAGGCTAATTTGACGATATGATAGGATCTACCGTCTGTGGAAAACAGTGAACATACTATTTAGCTGTCTCTGTGTAGTGTGTATACAACTACTTTGAAAATTACGAGTAGGTATTACAAATATGACATTGTATACATTACTATATAAGCTCATACATAGTTTGCTAAAATCTGATAATGCAACTTTGGCTTTGTATACGCTTGAAATTATCGTGCTCATCATATGCTAAACTTTATCATTTCATCTCTAGGTTAAATGTCCTGTGTATGTCAAACAAAACTTGGAACTCCTACATAGCCAGTGCATTGTATGACTGATTTATTTATCTAAATACACCAACGTAAATATAAACTCAGCTGAAACTGTTTTCTATCACTCTGCCGTGCTCAAATATTTTTTGTCTGTAACCAAAGTAGCAGCATTATACACACAGAGTCTGTTCTTTTTAGTTCGGTGAAGAAATGATAACTTTTTATGTATGCGTATAGCCTTTGAGTATAAGCCGAAAGAGAGAGAGACATAAATAGTGACATAATAGATTACACAGATGCCCAGTCTAGAACATGCGATTTATGCCGTGAATAAAACCGAATGCTGTATGTGAGGAAATACGTACTATTTATAGATGTAATGTTGTATCTAGTGTGCATAAGAGTGTTGCAAAGTAGGTACTTCATTCATGGTAGATAATCACTAGCGATTGATATACAATACACTCACCAAACCACTGATAATCATCTTTGTATTGGTTTTCATAAGGGCGGAATGACAAAGAGCCCTTCGGCTCTCCAAGTTATTTGTTCCTTTTGTCCCTAATGGAGATCCATTCAATGCTAGCAAAATCCTTATACAAATTCATCCCTTAAATCCCTTGTCATTTTATCACTTTTATGTTTGTACATACATTATCCTTTCCTAGCTAACATAAGTAAATACGACACTTTATACCAGTTGCAGTTTGTATTACTAGTCCTATTGGTAGAATACTACACACAAATATGCACCAAACTAACACTGTAACTGGTAACCTGTTTAAAATCACTTTTACACTAACTGCAACATGTAGATTTTCATTGATCTAATAGGTACGTATGTACATAGTAGTAAAAAAGTGTGAATTTCTGTTAATGCATTATTACTACTACTACCTATAGCTATAGCTACTTTGTAAATGATTATAATTTTAGACTGTAGACTGGTTAGACTGTATCCAGATTCCGGTTGACATTACATTGACATTACATTGACAATCGTTGTAAAATGAGGTTACGGTATAAATAAAACTGTATCTGCATTGTGTATCATCTAATTATCGTAGTACATTAATTACATACCTACTCGTATTCAACGTAAACAAAATTTTAGCTATTTAGAAGTAAAACTGAATAAAATAACGCTTGCGCCTCTAAAAAAGAAATATTAACGGAAATTATTCCTTCAGTTGTCTCTATCAGGTGAAGTTCTTAAAATAGCGTAACGTTAAGTATCAAATATATTTTATTTAATACTAACTCTTGATTGCATACTTGTTTGTAAGCGCCATGATAAATGCAAAAATGTGTCATATGGTTGTTACATCTTTTTTGGTGGACAAAGGATGGAACAAATGGATGGAGTAAGACGAGAATAGTATATGGCTTTATGGGATATTAATTACTATTCATGTACAGAAACGGAGTTCATAGTTACTACTAAACACTAAATGAACTGTCACAGTAGTAGCGGTACATAAGCATATTTTTCTTTCGCTTACAAATATCCTGCAATTAGCAATGCGACGAGCTACCCTCCCGTGTCCCCGTCATTAGGGAAAGGTTATTCGTGAACAAGCAATGCCATATGTCAACACAGTGTTAAATGATGACAGATTTGTGTTTGAACGCATGTACTTTTTGATCTATTGTCCACACCTTGCCAATGTGTCGTGGCCTTTACCGTACTTCTCTTTGTTCCATGCATATAGGCTTATACTTGCTATAAATATAGAACTGAGTCACGCATTCGGGTATCTGGCAAAGATCTCTGGTGTCTGTCAATCACAATGATACAATACAAATCCCATATGTACACAAGTAAATACTTTTATTCAATGCTTGCAATAATATTGACGCTCCATTTACTTTCCTTCTCTGCAAGTGTAGCTAAACTACCCTTTTTGCTATTATAATCTTTTATCGAATGTTTCTTTTTGCCATGTTTACAGTACACATTTATCTTTTGAGTGTGGATTTCCTTGTTTATCGCAAATTGCTAAAACTAAGATATTAAATTACTACATAAAAATCAATGAGACAATTTCAATAGATAGAAACTTATTAACTTACCTTTTAGAAATGGTTGAATGATACTGTACTTTATTTTATTTTCACATAAATCTTGCTAGAGCGCTTATTGATTGATGGCAATAGCAGGTTGACAAATTTGTGTTTGTATATGGCAACTGTTTTGATTGTGTCACTGAACAAGTGTATCTTTATTTCCCGATGGTGCAATACAAACTATGGAAATGTAAACAAATGCTAAGGTGGAACAAAACAGAATACCTTTAATCGCATGAAAGTTGTATGAATATTGTTGACGATGTAAATGTCATTTACATAACTGAATGGTTCTACTACTTGACTAAATGTTTAGTTGGCAATTGTTTTGTTTGTGTACACTTGGAATATTTAAAATCGGATGAGCTCGGCTTTACATATCATATGGTGAAATAAAAGCAATACTGCGCTGACTGATTTTGTGTGTAGACCGATATAAGAGATGTATATATTTTCGTCGTTGCTACTTCCATGATATTATTATGGAGTGTGGGATATAGCTGAAGAAATGGACTTGGCGCATATTCCTGGATGGCAATGGTTTACAGCAGATGTTGACTCTGAAGAAGGAAAGTATAAGGAAGTATTTTCCTGGAAGCTGGAACTCTCACTGGCAGCTTTTCCAGTATAATGAGAGATGGAGATGTGACTCCTGGTTTGGAATTGTCGGTCTGATACTCGGATACATATGCTGTGTGGTTCTTCTGTAGTATAAAATGTATGAATATTGTTCACACATTTTATACAACATAATAACGTTGACTTGTCTTGTCACTTATGTGAATCCTATTATATATTCAAAAATTAAGGAGAGCGAAGGCATTTAACAATGAAAGCTTTTACTTTGCTTCACTTTACTCTCAAATATACTTTAGTCGTTTCACGTAATTTTTATTAGGAATATTGGTAATAGCAGGTGGTAAATAATACGGTGTCGGTTATGCATGTTGCAATGTTGCTGTTGTCTATGGATGCATTACACATGTACATTTATATCAGTTCCATGAAATTGAACTTTCTGGACCCATGAAATTGAAATTGAACTTTTTTAATTGATTTCACTACAAAAAGCTCATTGGAAAAATTTGATATTACCTACACTAATTTCAATCCAATATAACCGATTTTTTACGTATCAGGTACAATACAATAGTGTAGAAAGTATGTATTTTACTGTGCACACAATTCCATTTATTACATACCTAAGTAACCTTTGCGTGCTATCCTTCTTCAATCAGCTTCTAGGTTTATTAGTTCTTCCCTTTCCATGCAGTTTAATACAATTTGTCAATATACTGAAAAATAGTATGTTATGTAACTTAACTTAGCTTTTTAATAACTTACCTACATACATGTACTATATTTCTTAATGTCGCATCGAATAGAAAACTCTTCCTATTACTAAGCGTAATTTTTGGCTATGCTTTACTCTGCAATATATTAAGGGTATTAGCTATTAGTTTGTAGCTTGTAGTTAAGATTTTTATACGAAGCTATGTGAACGTATATTATAATTAAATGATGAATTTTAATTTCCTGGCAATATCTTCAAGAGGCTTTCTCCCATGTAACCATTTCACATCCTCCGTGCTACACTTTGTTCTATAGCACATAAGACTAATCCCAAAGCAAGCTACATCAAAGTTAGACCAAGATTTGAATTAGAATGTCCAAGCAAAGCACGAAATGAGGTTTTTGATGACATTGACTTTCATTTCCGCTTTTTCCCTTCGAGTTGACAAGTAAAATTGAATTGAAACTAACGTTCAGCTTTAAGCTTCACTCTTTAAGAAATTAAGTACACTGAGTTAAACCAACAACATGATTGCTCGAAATGCTATGTCAGTGAAACTGTAACTTCAAAGACTCATCCTACTACAAGTACCCGTGTACATAAGATATATATTGTTAAAGGAACAGCAAAACGGATTCTATACTCTACGCTTTTCGTGATCTGCTGCTTCATAAATTATTATCATCATTCCTAGTTTTCCTTACAGCTATTTGATTGTCACTTTACTAAAGGATGTGTTTATCGTTCTTGATAATTACGAAATCTTCGATTAGTATGTGAGTATACGATCGTATTATCAAATGAGTTATTTCAGTTATTTGATAGAACAAGTGAGACAAAGACAATCAGAAAATGTAGATCAAGTCTTAATGAGGTTAAAACAAGATTACGCAAAACTGCTTAGCACCTAATTGATCGGGTAAATATATTACGAAGAAATTTAATCTTTACAAGGAGCAAAATGTATTTGTACTTTTTGTTTGAATGTCTTGAGAATATACTTACCTATGAATAAAAAATATGTTCAGGCTGGATTTGTGTTATTTCCTTTTAAAAGCACCGTTATAGCCAAAGAAATGCTGTAAAGTTCAATTAAAGCTTTATATGACAAAATAACAAAATATATGATTTCATCCCTTTTTATTGCCTTGTTGAATTTTTCGTAAATAAGGATTTTCTCCCTTGAAGCAGAATGAGACTGTGTTACAAAGAAAATGTGCGTTGTACGTGTTATGTTGGGTATTGAGTGTCTATTTATACTGAAGTTGGAGGAGGATCATTGAATAAAGGACAACTGAGCTGAAAACATAAGAGAGAGAGGAGGGTAAAAGCTCACAATACGAATCAGCAGGAACAAGAGAAAGATAAAAGTAGTCTGTGTAGTTTGTAGTTGTCAGTATCCCATCCGTATTCCACTCCGCATCCACATTTCAGAGGGGGTGTACATAAATTAAGGCAAAAGTACAAAGCAACCACCCTATGGGCAGGGAGCCCACTTTTCAATGTACTTGTGAATGGTAATCCTATTGTAGAACAAGTGCGAAAGTGGTCGAATCAATGGGGTCTCCTCTTCTCTTTTACTGTCTGTTGTCTGTCATTCATTCACCCATGCAATTCCAACAATCCTCTAAACACATATAAAGTACTCACAGAGAGATTCTTATATCGATATATATTCCGACAGAAACACACGCACGCATCTATCTGTAACACCAAAAAATCTCAATCTACTATGATGAGACACGATACACAAATACGCATTACTAATAATACATGATGTTGATAAAGACGTATTTATTGTATTTGACATACCTACCTTCTGTCATCAAATAGCATCTATTGACCCGTTGGACAAATCCAGTAATTAATGCGTAAATATACTTTGCAACAAAGATCTTAGAAAGAATATGAACAAAAATTACAGAGTACATGCTCAAGTTAATTTTAACACTTTATGTAGTTACGTACTTGCTACACAATTTCATTTTAATGTCAAAATGCCATTTTTTCTCAGTAATATACCTTCAATATACCTAAATTATTATTATCATTAGTTGTACAGTTTATATTATTTTTTCAGCTCATCTTATTTAATCAACTTGTTTGAAAAGTAGATAATTATTGACGAAATAAAAAAGCACGTAATCAGAATAATATGCATCTTTGACACACAAATGTTTTATTGCGAGTATGGTAAATATACATAAAAAATTCCTCATCCTAGATCAGCAGAAATTTACAACCTAACCTTATATTTAGTCGATTTAATATTTAAAGTACTATTTCTTGTTAAAAGGAGTTTTTGTGACTTAACATTGCATACATGGGTTTAGGCAGGGCAGGTGGGTAGATATTGAGTATCTCATAATTTGATCTCTTCATTTCATTGAGTATAATAAATTGCATTGCCTCCATCAAATTATTATGCACCCACACACGTAATTACTTTACAAGTTGAACTTCTTGCTTTCTACATATGGGTAAATATTCTTGTGACTCTCATAATTGCGTTTGAGCACAGCACATTAGGAAGATCGACATTACTTATACCTTTCGACAGCATCAAGTACAAATCGAATTGACAATACTTTTGTACTAGAGATTCTTGGCATTTGATTTTCACAGATACAGCTGTAGCTTCACATTTAAATTTCCAGAGCATTTATGTTGAATTGAACTGATTAATAGGATTTTCCAAGAGGTAATGCAATATCATGCAGAAGACAGTGAGAGCATATATCGACATTTGGATTTAAGTGCAAAAGCTCAAGAGCCACTTTGTAAGACCCTTATTATTACTCAGGTAGGTAGCATGACACACTGCAGCATTTCCAAATATCAGTCTGTAGCTACTAAACCTTGAGAGAAAACAGTATCTACATGTGAACTCAATTTTCTCCATACGATCGAGGAATATTCGCTCACAATAATTTCCAAAATGAAGAGTATCACTTTCACTCATATTTCAACCTGCCTTACATCAATGTCACTTATTGTTAGGAGGCCTGTGCCTGTTCTACATAGGCATTGTGTCTGGAAGCAGGTCCTTTCCTCATCTTTTTCCATCTATCTCTCATACGACAGACTTTTCATTCGTTATATCTTGTTCGATTTACCCACACTACAATTTCTACCTTGTACACACTTTCCTGTACACAAGTACATGCTACTACACAATCAATATACTTTCCCAGATTCCTAGTATTAGGATGAAGAATACTTAGACATGCTGTGAAGTAGTGATGTGTATGTACCATGTCACAGAATCATAGGTAATGTAATGTAATTCAATATTGAATACTTTCAATATCATACATGTACATTGCATCATGCCACTTTTGCACATACAAGACTTTACAGATTGGTTTCTGACTACAGGTAGGTAGTGCACAATAAATGCGATGCTATAAAACTACCTACCAATACCAATAACATACATACACCTACACATACAGAGACTTCTGCTCGCAAATAACCCTAATACATTCAAGGTAAAAGGTAGGAAGTAAAAAAGAGAAAGGTAGTGGTGTAATATCACCAGGCAAGATTTTGCAAATCCGGTGGGGTTGGTTTCACAGACAGACACAGATACTGTTGCTACAACATACACAACACACTATACACGTACATAGCACTCTTCAACAAGCTCAATTCAAGCTAGTAGGTCTAGGTAGGTACTTGTATGTACATACATAAGATAAAATATATCATGTATAAAATAGGCACACTCCTAGGTGAGCTACTAGCAAAAATATAACGTAAAGCAGAAAAGTATCCATCCAAAGCAAACCAACATAACAGTTTCATGTTCCATGTTTCATACATGGATCCATCCAGAGCCGTGGATTATGTTCACATCACAAAGAGTCGTTTCAGAGAAAGGAAATAGGATGTAAATCACAATACCTTGGAGACATGACGAGCACAGGATGACGAAGACGATGATGGTGATAGAGTTGAAAGAGCTCCTACTCCATTTCACTCAATCTCTCATCCACTCCCATCATTCGCTCTTCTGTTCTCGTCTCCGCATCTCAAAAACAGACAGATGATGCAGCTTCATACATCACATCTTTCCCATACACATACACATATACTACTTACACTTACACTCATACTTATACCTACCTACTCATATCTAAGTACTAGCAAGCAACCAGAATTCTCCTCAATTTTTCTGTTCTGTGTGGGCCTCGATCCAAAGCGATCTTCTTAGGCTACGGCATATACAATACAGTATGGAACATGTACTATAGAATCTACAGATCTGCTAATAAATTTTAGGTATACGTTTTAGGATATACAAATACATAGTTCTAGTAAAAGTATGTGTTCTTGGACTTGTATTGCTTTTACTGTAGTAGGTAGTATGTATACAAGGTATGTATTGAAGGTAGTAGGAGTGTAGTGTAGCGGGCTAAATATTAGTTGTAACTGTCGAGGTGTTTTGTAGCTGATGTGGGAGCTGTGAGCTGCATTGTGTATTGTATCACATAAGTGAGTGTCGACAAATGCATGTGTGTGTGATATGAGACGCCTATTAGGGCTCCCTAAAGGGCACAATCTTTTTCGACTCACTGCTTTGATTCACTACAAGCTACCTAGGTATAATATATTATCACGAGCTTTATACACACTCTATCTCTACCACCATTTCCATTACGATCCCTGAAGTATACTTAGGTAGCAACATTAGGTTCAAAAATAGAATCCATAAGTAGCAAAACTTTTATATATTTTCAATAATGCATACAGTATTTACACTTCATATGACATTGCGTTATATAATCCTCACGCCAAACACACCACAATACAATGCAGTGGCTACAGGATGGAAGAAGGGATTCCAAGTGTAGATTTTATTCCAGAGAGGAGCAGTCAAATGAACTAGAAATAAGAGGAGGAAGGAAGGACTCAATTCACTGTATAACTTACCTAGGTACTTCCATGCCTATATTTCTCTACACTGGGTATTTATATAAGGGTAAGTGTGTACAGTACAGTTAGAAGCAGTATGTAGACATTCATCTGGTGGTAATGCTAAACATTGCATTCAGCTATTGTACTCTCAGTGTTATTTGAATGTAATGTTGTTCGCTTTCTGTATGGTATATTAAGTACCTGCTAGGCATTGTGTGTTTAATGTACTTACACCCTCTGTATTATCTTCATCATTTATTCAGTGTGGATTTTCAGAGTCTTCTGGGTGGTATTCAGGGTTGTGTTTCATTGCTTTATATTATAGTATTGCCTATATAGAGTAGAAGGTTGCAATTTGTCGTCATTTTATTGGCATTTTTAACTGGTTGAAATATTGGTGAATCGTTCATGCAAATTAAATCTGTTTAACACTGCAATACAAAATAATAATATATTGTCTTGGTTCATATTCCATCATAAAGTAGGTACATAGTTAATAGTTAAGTTACATTAAAGCATTTTAATACCTTTTAGAACTATTGGTCAACACAGATACACATAATACATAGGACAATACAATTTAAAACATATGATACAAATAGTTGAAGTGGCTATAGTTGCATACTTCGATTGGGTCGAATTAAAAACTACTATGGGCTATAATATGTAAGTACTTATAGTAGTAGGGACGCATAAAAAGTTGTGTGTGTGTTAGATGCACACTTAATAAAGTTCATGAGAATGATGATTGATCAAGTGGAAGAGTAAATAGAAAAAGGAGGAAATTGAAGAATAGATGAGTAGTGTAAGGCGTAAGGATGATTAGCCCCATCAGTATCCTCTTTACGCAAATCCAATTGTAGCCTAGCCCCATATGTATTCCAATAATAATCTTTCCTAATCCTCCAAGGTACTCGACATACATTGATTGTGTTCATGCAGTTGAATTTCCTGCTTATTAAACATTTTGGTTCTAGCATCGTAATCCTAGTCATACATTTATCCATAGCTACTAACCCTCAATCCTGTTGTATGTAGTAGTGTTTAGTATTGTCATTTTAACTGGAGAATTCCCAAATTATTGGAATGTATCATTCATTGCAAATGCTTTTACAGTAGTCTGCCAGATATACATAGAAAGAGCAACTTGTCAGCCCGGATAAAATCCTCGTTGCAGAAAACCCTTTGGGGCTATGAGCTACAAAATTTTATCAAAGTCACATCAAAACTATAACACTCAAAACTCCCAAGACACGTCTATCCCCGAGAATTACAATTTGCGAGTTTCGTTTGCTGCTAGTTGATCAAGTGTTACTATTACAGTGGCCATTCTTGCATGTTAAAAACAGATTCGATCTCATCTCGATTACTTGTCTAAGTAATTTCAAACTCTGTTCGTTCGCATGATTTTATTGTCTATAAATACTCAAACGCTCGTATTTCCTAACAATCTACAATATTGTGTTTCAAAACTAAACAACCCAAAAGCCATAGACGACTGTAGCAAATTTAATTAAACCTACCTAGTAGGTTGGTCCTGGTAGTACTATTTGTATTTGTAGGTACGCAATTACTGAAAATAGCTGCCTCCCAATAATAGTCTTGAATCACCTCAAGCAATATTTGTACAGCAATACAAATTATTCTCACAAGAAAAAATATAAACCATACAACATAAAATGTAGATTTAAAATTCTTCATGTTTCCGCAAATTATTATTAAGCCCAAGAGACATTTGCAGTACATAATATATTGTACATCAATTGGTACAGGATTTCTGTATTTGACTAATGTTAGTAAATATCCCTCCAATTCTGTAATACAACTGTGTAAGAATATCGAAACTTAAAAATACGTATGCTCTACCTACTACAATACAAGAACGCAATGCTGCAGAAATATGGAATCTATGTTGTGTTTTTATTGCAGAAGTCAAAGAAATGATTATTTTCAGCACGAATCTCAATTTTGTTACAGGAGAGCAAGTATGAGCACAGTTAGTGTATATTCAAGCAAACTTTTAAGTTTCTCTTGTGAAATATAGCACTAACTTGTATCTCGTGTATAGTAAAGGTACTTGTCTGTGTCTTGTTGTACCTACCTTATTTGCCTTCGTGGCTATACAGAAACATATTTCACTTACCATAGCACTTTGACTGTTCGTATCGCAAGCGAATGTTATGGTATGGTAGTTGGTGAAAGCAAAAGCTTATACTGTTGAAAACTGTATACTTGCGTTACAACTATACGCTAAAGTTGAAAGCAGGATCCACACAATACACACTGGCATCAAATTCATTCGTATTCAGTGACAGGTGTGACATGGCAAGTGGCAAATTTGTCTGCTCAATCATATACAGTAAGCACAGCAGGAAACATTGAATAGAACAAAACAGACGGAGGGATCTTTACGGTGTAGAATGCGGAATCAGGGGAGTTTCAGATTCAAAATTCAAGTCTGTATACTAAAGGAGAATGGAACGCATCATACACAACAGCCGAGTTTACACTATACTACAGTATAAGGCCATAAGCAATGCGAGAGAGAGAAACTGGCCGACGAGCCGAGAACTCCGAACTACTCGAAGAGACAGTTAGTTGAGTCGAGTACAAATGCATCTGTGTGTTTTGTCGACTATTCCTTCATGTTCTCTTTTATTCTCTCTGTCCATACAACAAATTCACTCATGTTTCACGCTAAATTGACTCCGACGAGATCTGAACTGCCTAGCACGACTTTACTAGCAAGCCTCGAGACTGGACCATACATACATACATAGCGTATAGCTACTACTATGTACAATCAATCCATTTCTAGTAAGTGAGTATCTCCAACAGATACCCAACATTTATACCATTGTCAATTTTCAATTGGATAAAATTTACTGATTTTCATGCTTTCGTTTCCATATCCGTTTTGTAATTATTATAAACTACTATGTACCATCAGGTTGAATGCTATAATATAAACCAAAAGATTGTGGTAGGTATCACGAAATAATGGATGGAAATCTTCCGGCATGACCACTCCATTACGAATGCTTGAGTAAATAAATTAATTGCACTCATTCATCATTTACGCTGGTAGACAAGAACAATTCTCTAATCATACACGTCCGTATGTTATTTATCAAAGTAAGTTTTACAGTTGTATGCAAATTGTGATAGAACCATTGTTTATTACAACACGCTTTTATTTGTTTATATATATTAAAGTAGGTACTGCAAAGCTGGGAGGAAATTAAATCTACTTATAAGGTAATACGAAATATTTGTCGCATGTTTGCTTTAATTATTATGGTCGCTCAATGTGCAATTAATTGTCAAGTTTATTATTTGTATGAGAATAACGATTGCTCTGACCATTATTGTTGTATTATACCCAATTGCATACTTTACTTGTCACCCTTGATACCCTTACAAATTACTATCACATTATAAACTGAGATTGTGCATGTAATATTATTTGAATGTCTTTACAAGTACCTGCGTCAACTACTTTAGATTTAGAGAACTATTTGCAATGATAATGATAGTAATTTTCTTTTGAATCTCAATTTGCGTACGTATGAACTCCAGTTGATATTACTACTGAAGTATATATTGTTTGAACATGGAATGTGCATAAGGGATTCATTTTCATTGAATGCTGTAATTAGATTAGTAGCATAATGTTGACACCTACACAAGGGGGAACAACTTTGAAGAATCAAGATCTCATGACCAACACGTGTTGTCAATAGTATGCATTTAGCACTTTTAATTGATACCTTTGAGTCAAGTGAGCTGCTGTCAACACGTGTCGACCACGTTCGGACAATTATTCAACACCGTTGTTGACACTGCGAAATTAAATGGAGTGTGTTATGAGTGGCAGAGTTCTTCCGCCGCCATTGTACGCAATAGCCACAAACAACGTTATTTGTAAATGAAAACGCAGGCACATAGTAAGCAGAAATACAAAAGGGTACCCTTACACACTACACAGCAGCACGGAACTCGGTAGATTTAGAATGGGAAAGAATAAAGAACAGAAATAAATACACGTGTGCTACAACGACACAACAAAGGGATTTTGGGGTGATGTAATAAAGAAGGATGGATTTGCGTTGATATTTTTCTACGAAAGCATCGTAGAAACATATTGCTGGTAAAAACATTTCTAGAGCATTTTTAATACATTTTAGTACCAGTTGCAGTCGATGTAGCTAAATATAAAAAATCAAATGCACGTGATGTCCTTATTGTGAATGATGGTGATAAAAATTGTGCATTCTCAAGGAGCGGAAATAAATTAGAGTCACTGCACTACTAGCAGTATACTGTGAGCTTTCGAAAACAGTCGATGTTCATGTATAAATAAATATAACCAGTGTAAATCAGTTAATCAACAAGTTTTTCTATTAACCTAGAAATCGTGATATTTACTATGTATGCCTATCATTCTCTTGGGTTGTTAAGTCACTTTCAAATAGTATGCAGGATGGATATACATAGTATACACATAGTACAAGTTTCATTGCAGTGGTGCTTAATTTGCAGAAAAATTGGAAGAAAAATTGAATTATCATGATGGCATCGTGAAACTGAAAGGATCTGTGCTACAACAGTAAGCAGAAATGGGCTTATGCATACATGAAGACAGTTTTTGTACAACTACTACTTGGAGCAGATACAATATTATGCAGCATATTAAGATAAAGAAGTTTGCTCCAACAAAATGCTGTCGACAAAATGCAAATGAAAATGTTGTGAAATGAAACAAGATAAAAAGCGAATATGTACATGTGTAACATCTGTATTCATACAAACTGATGATGTAAGTATATCTTTGTATAATGTACATACTATTACACACTCCATAAATATATACGAGTATTGAGTATGGTAAAGAAACTAAGATCCCAATATGTTACTAGTACTATATTTAATGTAGAAAGTGTATGTAGTCAATCTACAGAGAGATCTTCAGATAAATATACAGGGAATTGAAATACATACGTTAGGGCATAATATAGTAAATTATAACAAAATGAGAAAATACAATATTAGTATGGGAGCTACCGTAGAGCAGAGAGGAAAATGTAAGCCACATTTAAACGAAAGAATGAACTAATAAAATATGCCATGCAATTGAGATCCAAGGGGAAGTTTATAACTTGTTACAGAATCAAAAGGTTTCGTTAGTTGAATTTGCATCTAATTTTTCTCTTTGGCATATTCATTTTCATTTGCATTTCCTACAATGTGCCGTATTGAAAATGAGTTTTCGTTTACAAAGATCCTTTTACTGTTTCCTGTAAAACTATCTATACTCACTACACTATAAAGAGAAGGGTAATATTGTCAATTTGTTTATGTAATACATTAAAATGCAATTAATTTAGGTACCATCAAATAACATGTCAATATACAAATGTCAACATTTTCCATGCTTTTAACTCATTTTGTAATCTTCAATTAAATGCATATTGCATACGATACATTGAAACGTTAAACACACGCTTTGTTTGCCTAAATTATGGCATTTAAAGCTCATTGACTAATGGTAGACGTTGATTGTTAAAATTGTAAGCAAAAAGATTAAATAGTGGAACAGTCTCTACAGGTTGTTTGATTGATTGATTGGTTACATTGAAAGGTCACATTAGTAATTAGACTTAGGGGCTTCAACCGTCAACTCCAACTAAACTAATTAAAGTGTTATGTTTACTCTAATTATAATTTTGAGAAGTTCATTTATAAACATATACAGAGGTTTACTTATTATTAGTTCCCATACATGACTTTCGATTTATAAATAAAAGTGTATCTTGGAAGGTGAAAATCTCTTATACGAGCACCCTATCACTTACATAATTTTATGTACTCAATGAAAAGATGTGGACTTAACACATAGCTGTAACTCAGTAGGTAATTAATTGCCATCTGGTTTTCAGAGTTCAAGTTCTGTATGTGTGACATAGAATAAAAATACCAGTATGGGTAAAATTATATTTATTTGAGTATTATTGAGCATTTGTACTGTTGCCGTACTGTTGGGCTTCAATTGCCGTATTATTATTTTTGATTTATGTAGGCACGGCAGGTATTTGAATGATTACATAAATATTATCAAATCTATTCTCTATTCTAAAATGTGAAATGACAATTGAGGATATTCTTATCACTTGTAACCCTAAAGCAAGTATTTATCTTTTTATGTTATTGACATTTGTTTAGGAAATAATTTGATAAGTAGTAGTAGCTATGGTTGAATTTTGATGTAGCATTGAGGAGAGAAAGAGAAAAGAGAGTGGGTGGATATCATAGAATATTGTTGATGTGAGAAGTGTGTGTTTGTGAGTGTAGGAGGCTTGGCGAGAAGTGATGATACGATGTAGACACAACAGTAATAAAGGAAAAGTGGTAAGCCGTGTTATCGTGTTCATCTGACGACGAAGTTGATAATGTGGCTGATGGTTTGATGATGGAAGAATGGAAAGGAGAGTAAAAGAACGCAGGCGTTTCTCTAAAGCAAAATATTCGTATTGGCATTGGGTTGTTGGGGTATTTGAGTATTTCTAGCCGAGTCGCAGTCCTAGTCACATCATCACAAGGAAAGTAAAGTAAAGTAACTAACGTAAGTCAAGAGAAGATTCGGAAAAGCGAAAGCAAAGGAAACAAGAATTGTATGTATTTTATGTTACATACTACTACATACATCCTACACTGTAAACCTACCTACATACTATACTTATGACTTATATACACAAACACACGTCCACATAAAACATATATTATGTACATACATACATATGTACATAATACAATATTATATTCTTACACAGGATGACGGTATGCCACTACTCCACATCGCTCCTTCTTATACACACTCACACATACATACACACACAAAATATAGCCTGGTTCTGGTTTGACTTGGGTTCGTTAGATTTGCTTTGGTTGGTTTGCTATATAGTTTTGGTAAAGATAGAAAGAAAGAGAGGGAGAAATCGGGTAGGAGCTGGAGCCAATACGGGTAAAGCTCGGAAAGTTTGTCAGGGAGACCGGCAAGGGGAGGTCTGCCCGGATTGGTCCACAGATCGGAAGACGGGAACGAGGCTGGGCAGGTCAGGTTCCAGGTTGGCTCTTATCACATACGATGATACGTGAATCTTTCACTTGCTCTCCTTTATTACAACTCTCTCTCTCTATGTTATGTTATGCCAAGGCTCTCTCTATCTCTTTCTCTCTCTTTCTCTAATGTTCCATTCTCTTACCAATACATCCTCCTAATATTATACTACACTACTAAAGTAAATATAACAAACTTTTCCCTCACTACAAATAGAAGTCTGCACAATCCGCTTCATATATACACAAACACTGGTAAAATAGTAGTACTGTATAAGTAATATGTACAACATAGTGAATATATTCTTGTATAGGTACTAGAATCGAGAGGGATGTTGAAAATGTACACATAATATATTGCTTACCATTACTGGTGGTATACATAGTCGTGGTAAGTAGTTGTAGTGGGTTATTTGTGTTGTAGTTCCATTCTATCACATCCTCATCATCATCCGCTCATCACAACATAACACACAAAGATACTAGAAGCTACATACACAAGAGCCTTTCTTTAGGAGCATCAGTTGTAGTTGTGTGTGTCTGACTGATAGAGAAACAAAGTTGGATCTTGTGAACGAGCTTTACTTTTACTTTTACGTAGGTATGTGCTTTTAAGTTGATAGCAGAGACTACCACCTTTGCTTTTACTTTTGCCTTCAATACATTACAATGACAAGCCAAGACAGATAAACTCGGAATGGTTCACCGTGTACTTACTTTCTGTTGTATCTGTACTGTAGCATGGAGTCATGCTAAGATAAGACTACTATTAGCAGACCACATCACACCATATGTAGTACATAAGTAATAGCATACAGTACTTACAGATACACACTGTGCACTCACTCTCAACTGAGTGAACTGAAGAAAAGGCAAAAAGCAACAACAAAAGATATATTTGTCTTGAAAAGAAGAGTATTTGTGCAGTAAGTAAAAGTGGAAAGGCAGAGAGAGAGAGAAAGAGAATTTCCGACTGGTATTTGACTGTGTTTGTGTATGTGTGTGTATGTGTCATTGAATTGAATTCTGGTAGTGCTGGTAAAAGTACGAGGAATACCAGTTGTATTTGTACTGTGCTGTATGTGAATGTGTATGTGTAGCTGGTAGCTACAGTTAAGTTTGTAGAGTTGGGCTAGGTAGCCTGGTAAGTATCTGTAGAGATAACTGGTGTAAAGTATGTAGTATGGTGTATGTCTTTTGATATGGGACGAGGAGAAAAAGTAGCTACTGGTTTTACACGGGGAATAGAAGGCTTAGTATTGTGGTGTTGGTACTGTGACTGTTGTCAGACTCAGAGACGAACAGAGAGAGAGTGAGAGGGTAACACAATTCCCGAAAAAGGGATCTCCCAGTGCGCCCAACGAAAATCTCCCTTATAAAACTGTATCTGCAGCCTAACTTCATTAGTCACCTTTCGTTTCGTTATTGCTTGTCACGAGCAAAAAAATTTCACACACTCGGTCGGACTTTGATTGAATAGGTGTTACAAATTGGTTAACATAAATCACAGCTCATGAATACCAACGATTGAAACTCTTCTCAACTCTCAAGAAACTCACTCATTCAATTGAACGGAGCAGAACAACCAAAGTAGTAAATTCCATTTCTCTACCAAGCACACACAGACACATGACTCTTTGCCTAATATAATCTTAAAGTGATCTCCAAGACAATTTTACACATTCAACTGACTATTCGCTTTGTAGCCTCTTTACATCAAAATACGCACAGTAAACTCTACCTTAAATCAAATCACCGATTTAATAATTCACACTACTCTCACAATATCAACGCCAGAATTTCGTCTCCGAATAGTAAACACATCGACAAATTGTCATTGTAGCTCCAACTCCAACACTCCTGCTGTACAAATACACACATTGTATAAATACCTACCTTTAAACCTTGTGTGACTCAGACTTATATAATACAAGCTTGATGCTATAAATGTGATTTAGTGAATTGAGTGAACGTTTATAAATTGGATTCAATTTCTTTATTATGCAGTTCCAAGACTACTACCACTAGTTCCAATACCAGAAGATCCATTTCTTCTTCATATACTCCCACTACTTCTATACTACTCCTTCGGCTAACCTCTACACAGACTAAAGTCAATAGTATATACAATCTACACATTCAAGCTCTATACAAGTAGTGTCCGTCAAACAAAATCCAACGTTTTACATAAAACTATTTACTTCGGCCCTGTCTTTAGACGGGATGGAAGGAAACTGACATAAATATTGAAACCTGGCTCTCTTTTAATACCAGCAGAAGAGTCGATTTGACTTTGACTTTCTCTTCTGCACATGCATCTCACATAAATGAGCAAAATAAATATAATCAAGTTGACTAATTTTATTTGGACGGATAAAGTGATTCGGCATTGACGAGAACCTAATTGAGTTTGCCCAAGTTTAACCTGTTTATGCATTATATCTGTATTGTATTCCATTGTACGAGCAAGAAGGAAAGCATCCACGAACGCCGACACGAACAACACTCCTATAATATACTACTACAAAACTACTACACACTCATCCTTGTATAGACTTTATTATTATACTACAACTACTAATACCACTGCCATACAACAACCATCCATTCATTCCTTGTCACAGTTTACCTACACAATATACATACTACTTTTACTCACAACAACAAACACCATCAGCAAAAGCAACCTTGGATAAGAGAGAGACGACCTAACATTACGTAACCCTATCTTAACTAAGTAAGCCTGTCCAAAGTAACTGTGAATTCAATTGAGTGTCACGCCTCATCTATTTTTCCTATATACGCATATACACATGTTATAAACTGGCAAAGAGTGTATGTGTATGTGTGAGAGAGAGATACACTCGTCCTTGTATTGTATGTGTATGTGAGTGTAAAACTCTTCACTTCATCTCCAAGATTCGGTTAGTAGCCAAGTAAGCCAATGAACAATGCAATGGAATGATGATAGTCTTGTATATCCGTGTATATTGTTTGTAGTAGTAGCAAAAGAGATAGTTACATTATACAGGAAGATACAAAACCGAATATCAGCAAAGCACATAATAGTAGTAGTAGTAGTAGTAACAGTAACACCCGCTTAAAAAATCCCACTAATTACATTCACTGATTAACTTAGCTTCATTCACTCACTTAGGCAATTCAATTTGCAACGGCGACACGACAGACAGAACATAACAGGCAATCATTTTACTCACTTCAGATACTTCTATAAAGAAACTACTACATTAATAATACTGCACTAGGCCATAACGCACATAACATAATAATATTCTGTCTGTCTCTCGGTTACGAATATTTACACATAAATGTACTACGTATAAACATTGCTTTATTATATACTACAGAATACTACGAATAGGTACCTACTTCCAAAAGCTAAAGGCGGAATACATAGAAATAGTAATTCTATATTCGTTATCTCATTTTATCTCATATGTACCTATTATTGCTCTGCTATGCAATTCTAGGCATTTGTGTATGGAATAGTTGATGTATTAGTTGTTATATGAGTGTAAGAACAGTAGTACAGGAAGAAAGTCGACTTTCCTCGTGCAAAACTTGAATTCATTCATTCTGAATGCGAATGAGCCCTGTTGTATTCCTCCAGTGTTCAATTCAGTTGGACCATAGCAGAACAGAACTTTGAATTTGCAAATGCATAACACAGTATAAAGACGTGTATTATCCATGAAGAGCAAAGAAAACGAATAAAAGCAACTCACGGCTCCATTCACTAACCAACAGAATAGTATTAATACCGAAGTGGGAAAATATTCTTCAGGGAAAAGGAAATTAGAGATTCTTCTTTCTTACCATTCCTTCCAATGCTACTTACTATATGAGTTTTATATCTTTACAAATACTTACAAGTACTTGAATACGCATACACAACATTCGATAAGAAACCATTCCAAAAGACTTGTAGTAATTCCACTATACAGTTTTACAAATTCGCTGAAGTACTTACATTCTTTAAGTAGTAAGAAACATACTTCCGTAACATACATTCAGCATTCCTGAATTGATGAGCAGTGCACTAATTCAAATGTAAATTCCAAGGTATTATCAGTATTTGTCTGTCTGGACTTTTTATAACTATACTTGAATCTGGCTGTAGATGATCAAACTGTGAAGACTCTTTTGCCCAGCCAAGAAATGATTAGCCAATCAACATATGTTAACAAAATGATGGAGGAGAATCGATCAACTTTAGTAAACGACGATCGAATTGAAATCAAACGTTCCACGAGCGGCGTCGTCAAGTGCGAAGATTTTGCTACTTTGTATAGTCTGCACTCGACTGAGGTTGCCATTTCAGCAGCCGTCGGGGCTGCTCCTACATTGTCACGGTCACTCTCAGAACATACCGGTAAGAGAATTTTTTATCCCAATCCTTTTTATATGTACATTATATGTACTTAGGTATTATGTAAGTAACACCAAAGTTTGATTTAATTGAATTTCTAACAAGTATAAAATGTAAATGTAAATCATACATACAGATACAACTACAATCCATGTTAATTCCGGCACCTTGACATGCAGGATTAACTTGACGCCTAGATTGTAGCATTTAAAATCATTTTACGAGAGTCAAAAGCCTCTTTAGGAAAGCAGTTCAAAAGATTTTGGGTCAGAGCACATGGTCAAGTATGAAAAGATTTCAAAACCCCATTAAGCCTAAAACAGCAGGATCTATCTATCTGCTTTTATTATGAAACGAGTTTTACAACAATTGATTTCGTGGCTAGGCTTACATACATACAATAGGCAGAAACACAGGAAGCCGGGATCAGGATTAGTATCTCTCTGTGTGTGATGAATAAAGGTTGAAACTACATTGCTATATGTAGTAGTAGCTTCAAGTGTGAACTTTGTCACTTGTAATAGAAACGATTCTGCTAAGAGCATTTCACTTTTAATTTTAAAGCGTCAAGTGTCCACTTGCACTTGGTAGAGATGCAGGTAGTCTTTGTACTATTTGTATGTACATGGACGGGGAGAGTGCAGAACATGCATTCACTATTGTTGTCATCTTGTATTATTCGCTATGGTATGTATGCTGCAGGTCTTTTAGGGGAATTAGAGATTTATGATGGTGATGATTTCTAAGCACGTGCCGTAGCCACTTCAGTCATCCTCAGTATGACAAGCTTATTGAAATACAAAATCCGTTTGCGCCTGCTGCATGTTGGAATACATTACAATATTCACAACCATTCTTGTGATACAGCCATTAAAATAGCATCGCAAAGGATTTTTATATGTAAACTACCATGTGTCAGTCATATATTGAACATTTTGTTTTTCAGCCCACAATACATCAAACGATGAACTCATTTAGCTTACTAAAGTGTATTATTAGTACCTAACACGTTAAAAAGCGATTTATAAAATAATACCTCAAACCTCACCTGCATAAAAAATGTTTTATTTCACACACTTAAATAGTGTTTTTCGAACCACGTACAATTCTTAATTACTTTCTTTAGAAATTCAAAACTGCTCAGGTCCTAGATCTGATATTTATGGAATAAAGAAATTACTGCATTTAAAAAATCTGAATTCAAGACGTGCAAATCAAAGGTAGTATTTATAATCAAGTTAATCATGTCAGCAACCTGATTGTATAATTGGTTTTGCGACAACTTCTTGAAAGAGTTAATATGGTTTGTGCAGATTAACAAATTAGCTGCAAAGATGGTTCTTCAGTCTTCTGAAACATTGAAAAGTCAGAAAGACCAGTAGGAGAGTCATCTGAATTAAGGGTCTATTAAGGCTTTAAGTGTTTGGATAATGAATAAGGAAATAGAATCGTGTTCGCCGTATTAACTGAAAATAAATATTATGTCTCGGGAAATGAAATGCTCACGCAGAGATGTCTAAATCCCTGCTTGACTCTCCGATCGTAAAATTGTGTTTTAATTAGCAGCAAACAAATTCTGTCAAAAAGATAGAAATCTTAAATACATTGCTGTTCGCAGTATGAACGTAAAATGAAGGCAAATTGCCCCAATCAGATGTTATTAAGAAATAGTAATCAAATAACCTTTGTATAATTGAATAGGCCAAGAAGGTGCTTTCAAAAAATTAAAACCGGAGAACGCTTCAACAGGAGGACTGATGAATACCGGGAATAATCACAGCCACACTCCAACATCGTCAACCTGCCCTACTCCCGCACGCCGCCGTCACCGTACAACTTTCACTCAAGTACACCCCTCTTCTTTTTCTTGTATTTTCATTTCTGTACTGAAAGCCATTTTCTTAGAGCTCTAAAAATTTTTTTTTATCAATTTCAAATGTTTAGGAGCAACTGGCCGAACTAGAAGCCGCATTTTCCAAATCGGTAAGTTGAACCCACATTTGCTACTAAAACTAAGTTCTTTAAGATTTCCCAAACATAATTTGGTAAGCTGAATGAATTAATGATAACATATTTTTATGTTTGAAGCATTATCCCGATATTTACTGCAGAGAAGAGCTAGCTCGAACGACCAAATTGAACGAGGCCCGAATTCAGGTAAGTATCAAAATTCTATATCACTTAATTACAACAAAAAAGCGTTTAGTACTACATAGTATCAGCTTGAATTTAAATCTCAATCTATTAATCATACTTATGAAAAATACGGCACTAGTAAACTGTAAGGATGTGTTGAATTGAATTGAGAGCAAAATGATTAGAGTAAAGTTAGATGACGATTGTCCCCAATTGCATGGATGGGTGACTCAAAGTGGTTCTAGCATTGGTATTTCTACTAGTCGTGCTATTAGTAAACATTGACAAAGACAAGGGTTGTTATATACACTGGAGTACATAGAGTTTAGATGAATCATCTATGAAGATACATATCTCATTTGATGATATAACCGATAAGTAGATAAGCGTGGATCAAAATGATTCAGGTAATTTCATAAAAAAGGGAGAAGCCGAAGGAAAAACACAAACAGCGGAAGAAATGAGATTTACTCCTGTAGTAGTGTAGTACTACGTAGTATCTGTGAAGTAGAGCCGAGTCCTAAGTTGCTTTGATACATTCTACGTACTCCAGTTAGAATAGAACAGCAAAGAAAACGTGGACTGATAGTCTGTCTTTGAGTGAAGTGAATGATGGCTAGTAGTTGTGTTGTGTAGTGTAGTGGCACAACCACAATACAAGGAGTAAACTACTAATACTCCTTCAGAACCGTCGTAGCCTATCTCTACTAACCAATCTAAATCTAAGCTTTGAGTATCTTTGCTATGCTTGCCGTAATGGGAGCAGAATGTGTTATACATAAAAATAATAACACATATTCAACTGCAGTTGCTATTACTAATACATACACTATAACTGTAAATACCATATAATCCGAATAAACCTAACTACCCTAACTTGTGATTTCCACATAACTTCATTTTCTTTATTCTCTTGATTTCGTTTCATTCCTTATTGGCTCCTTTAGCCTTCATTTTCCACTCTTCTTCTTGTAGTACTAATACACTAATACCCAACACAAGTTTGTTCTCCTAAACCAAATACTTTTGCACACACATTATTTCGAGTCTTAGATTCTTACGTAGGTATATTATACATTTACCTAAGTATTCCTACGATCTTTCTCTGCAAAGTAGCATTGTTTTTTATTATTACCTATTCATGCCTAGTAGGTATTTATATTAATTATATTTCTTGTACATCTTTAGATATTTAGATAGAACGTTTTCACATATTTACACGTAAGATAAAGGTGCATATTATTAAAATCACAAGTATATATTCAATGTTATTCACAGTTGTATATCTTATAACTGTAAGCAATTAATATAATTTATCGGAACTGTAATTATTAAGTATCGGAGAGTATCGGAGATGCTTTATTTCAGTTCATTTCTCATTACATGTTATATGGCCAAAAAATGCTCGTCCAGGTGCGTATAGTTTATTGAAGAATAGCATATCCTGTATCTTTCTTGAGCCATAATATGGCTAGCTAATGGACTAGGCTTTTAAAAATTTCAAAAGCCTGAGGCTTCTATATTTTAAGTTTTTTTGAAATTTGAAACTATTGTAGAGCAACATTAACTTCACAAACGCTTGCATTATGCTTTTTTAACAAATTTCCGGCTAAGAGATATTTGATTTGTTATTGCTTTTCTGGCAATATTAACGGCTACTCTCCAAGTTACCTTAATTAACATCTACAGGTATATTGTACAATATAATTGTAAGCACTTAATATAACTTCGAAAGGACGTGTGTATTATATTAAATTCTTCATCCTTTCTAAGTTTGCACACATTTTTCTAGCTGTTATTGCAATAAAATATTTAAGAGAGTGTAGTTCTTAATACTTATCAAATTTTGGATATGTAGATGACTCAAATTGATTTATATACGGACTATTTCTAGGATTCGTCCAATTTAGTGTAGTAATAATTTTCTGTTGAATTACATTTGTCATTTTGCATCCTTAAAAAACATACAGAGACAAGGCAATTTAGCCTGCGTTCATTTCCTTGTGAGGAGTATACACATTTTATTAGCATTACACATCTTGCTATCTTTTTAGGTTTTCAACTTTACGAGTCTCATAGAGCCTAAATGTCTGTCTGCGTATGTGTATATCAAACCACACATTACAACCGCTGCACCGATTCTAACCAACAAAGAACTTAGCCTTACTTGTATTACTATTGTCATCATCTATATTTTTACCCAGCTTCTCTCTAGCTTTAATTTTACTGAAGGTGTAGAGTTTGAAATTTTCAAAAATTTGAGGTAATTTTGAACTTTAAAAACATTTATATTTTACATTTCTCCAAAAATTACAAAAACCACATTGTTGCATGTTGTAGAGAA
>JAQFYB010000960.1:0-39864 GCA_034694085.1 Pogonognathellus longicornis
TAAAATTGACAATTTTTATATCGTTTCTTTTTTCGGTTTGGTTGGAAATTTTTTGATTTCGATTTCGTTTTGGTTTCGGTTTCGTTTCGGTTTCAAATTTTTTGGTTTCGGTTTGATTCCAATAATACAGAGGATATTTTACGCATCTATTAGGTACATAATAATTTTATAGGTCTGTAAAATTGTAGTAAAGGTCCAAGTGGAAAACATGAGACAACATCATTAACGGTCTGAAACATGCCAACAATCACCTTGCAGTCTTTTCTTATATACACCTGAAATGTTTCCTTTTGCATTGGTCTATCCATCTTTGTACTAATTGTAATTTTAAATTAACGCTATAAAAAGTACATTATATCTAAAACAAAGAACTACATGTATCCGGTAGGATCAATTTTGACGGAAATTCCGAATTATCCAACTAAACACAATCTACTAATACCTATAATAATAAAAGTTCTTCTTTAGTAAATGACTTACATAACGTGGTACTAGATTGTTACTTTGTTATCACAAATTTGACGATTCTAGCAGATACTTATGCGGTATAACTAGAACATTAATACGAACTGAAATAAACATTTTTACATAATAATATGCCCATCGATTATTGCAACTAAAACTTGAAGAGTCAAAATTAAAGTCAATAAGTCTTGCTTGAAGCAAATATATAAAATATTTGAGTCTTCTATGTTTTTTTAGTGTTTAGAATGCTCCTTGTATACGCATAAACGCATATACTGTATATAGTACATGTTTAAATAATACTGTTAGTTCTACAAGGTTCCCAGCAGTCTTCTAGTGCTTGAACTATACATTTGTACTCCCTATCAGTAAAAGCTGAAACGGGCAAGCCTACAGCCTGAATGTCCGTCAGTGTCCGACGCATCTGTATTTCCAGTATTTATGTAATACCTTTATACCTGCACATGCACAATGTATCTTCAGATGCAGTGAAGTGTGAAAGGAATTAAGTTGGATGACAGTGAACCGATAATTAGTTTCTGGTGACCCTTGGCGTCAATATTTTCTTAATCAAGTTCCTAATTGAAAAGAATGAGTCTGCTAACATTGAATGAGATTCCATGCACAACAATGATAAGGATAATACTTAGAGGGTTTTCCTAGGCCTGTTGTACGTATTTGTGTGTGATCCACATAAAAATAAAATCCCTTACAAGGGTGTGCACAGTGTGCAGTATTTACGACTACGTACTAAAACAGAGCCAGAGAGAGTGGAGTAGAAAGCAGAGAGATGGGTATAAACAAAACCTGAGCAAAGGGTGAGTTGAGTTGTGGTGGTAGCTCAGCGTGAGTATTAGGACGAGCTCATTGTCTTTATTCGCTGTACGACGTGTTTAAGAATATCAGTGTCTGTTTATTCCATCGAGGGGTAACTATAATCCACTAACAGAAACATCAACCCGAAATGAGAGAGGAAGAAGAAACTACTACTTCTGTAGGGATCGAGAGGGAATAATTAGTCGAGGGATCTCTTTCAGTCTCATTTTGATCATATACTTATTTCTACAAGTACATACATACTTCTGTTCTATGTGTAGCATATCGTATACATAATACATACACTAAAAACAAGTCATAGTACAGATATAAAATATCATTAACAATAACAATAGTACTTACTTAGTAAATAAAGACAAGTAACAGAAACCAAGTCGAACAACGGGGTGAATTCTATTACATTATATCCTGCATCTTTATGTTATGTATGGGTATGCTGGTATTATTTTATTAGTCTTTTATTGTCTTATATGCACATTGTATCTGTGTACATTCAAACTGTGTTGAGAGATGAAATGAAGATGAAATTACAGTATTAGCTGTGTTAGTGCAGTTTGGATTGCACAATGGTGACTGTGATAAGTTTCCTCTAGTCTTGCTCATAGGATCAACTTACAATTAGATATAAAGTAAACGCAATATGCACAATGCACATGCTTTGCTGAATACCTATGGATCCGTAATTAATTCTGTGTATGTTGGATGCAACTTTTGTATCGTACAAATGCATGGAGTGCCGCGTGCCGGAATTAGATGTTGGCTCAAAGTTTGCAAAGAGTAGGGTAGGTAGGTACTGTACGAGTTCACAATTTAGAGACAGTTCTTAGTTGCGGCAAGAATAATATCTTAATCTCTGAGGAATATGAAAGTACGAAACTGAGTTAGGTTAAGGTTACACAAGACTAACATGTAACGGTGCAACGATATTTTCATCCGTATAAAATATGCTTATTGAGTGATGAAATGACAGTCGTAATTAAGAAGTCCTAGTACAAGTAAATGAGTTTTTTTAACTCAGATTACAGAAAAATTCATTGCTTAAAATTGCAACCACGATATAATAATAATATGAAACACAAAATATCCATTTTTAACTTTTTACAGGGAGAACACATTTTAGTGATTTCAGTACCTACTTAAATGCAATAGAAAAGGACTGTAGTTATGTGTAGATATAAATATTTAGAATTTGAGTTTTTGTAGATGTTTCAACTCGTAGCATAAGCACTCTGCACTTTCCACAATAGTCCACAATTTCATTCACTCCACATGAATATTTTATTTTCAATTTAAAAAGTTGACATTAGTATCTGATGCTTGCATTGGTTTGTTTATATGTCTTCCAAACAAGGACTGAATGAAAACAATAATACATTTTACGTAAGTATACTAAACTGTAGACTATGCATGAATCGCCTGATTTGTGTGTATGCATGCAATTTGTATGTTTATTCAACCTAAAATTATGAACCTTATGTCAGTAATTAGTACACGATTATTTTTTACAATCTGCAGAGATGATACTTGTACAAATGTGAAGTGAAATCAGCAAAATAATTCCTTTTAAACGGAAGACGCCTATAAATAGGCATCCATTTCATGCTTTCACAGCAGTGTAGAAAGGTAACACTGGATTTGACCGGAAGTTTAGTTCTGTTACTCTGATACTTGGTTTGTACAAAATTAGAAACAATGTAATTCATGACCTCGTGTTTCTGAATTTGTATTCACATAATATTGTGCTATTTTCATTTCCAACTGCGTTATTTACTATTTAGAAGGTAGAAATACATGGCGAGTGCTTGTGAGTAGAAGTGGAATTTCCGGATTGCCGATGCATATTTTGTGTTGAACGAATCTACTCTCCGGTTATGTTATTAGAAGAGAGGGTAGGAGGAAGACTCGGGTATGTTGTTCACCCGTACATTTGTTGGACGGGATGGTCGGAGGAGGTTGTTCCACTCTGGAGGGAAAGAGTTTTCGTTTCGTGTCGTCCATCTCTGTCACAGAAGCCGTTTCGCATTGTCGTCTCGTTTTTCCATTCGTTTCTCGACCTACCGGGACTCGCAAATCAAACTTTGATTTAAGACCTTTGTGATTTTCTCACCTGGTTTACCATGTCTCTGCTTTTCCCTTCTTCAGTTTTAAACCTTCCGAATTTCGCCTGTTCTCCATAGCTCTCCATGTTCAAAGCTGCACAGAACATCCAACGTGCAACCAACACGGTGTGTGTGCAAGCAAAACACACATAATATTATCTGATATTATCCAAACCAGTAGAGTAGACTCTACTAGCTTTGATCCAAACTATGCATGCTAGAAGCGGAAACATGTATACTACTCAAATATACCTCAGTACCCATATGGTACCTTGCGCTATTATGCAAATCAGTTTAATAATTCAGTATTTTTATTCAATGTAGTTATACAGGAATCAAATTATTATTTGATTACTGATTAGAAAAAGGCAAGATCAAAAGATGAAAAGTCTAGTACACAGTGTAAGACATAGTGAATAGTACATGAGACATTTATGATTAGGGGTGCTCACGATTCAGAGTCTCTTACGTAGAAAAGATTTTTATCTTCAATTAATTTTGAAAGACATCTCCATTCTTATATCTTAAGAATTCAAAACAATTCTATGCTCATAGTTGTCATAATTGAAATAATAAATACCTGTGGGTATGTGTATTAAAGTGATAGAACATACATCCATAATGTATCTACAATTTGTCCCCTCAACTTTTTGACTTATGAGTAGCATCTTTTGTAATTGTCATAATGACATAACATTTGTTTGTATCGCCTCTTTCCACTTTTCGTACACTATTTATACTGGAATGGAACGATGTACTATTCCTTAGATTTCTTGCTGTATAGCCCTTTCGCTATTATTCTCGTGAATGTAATAAATATGTAGAAGAACACATGTAGAGAGAGCCTCTTCTCACTTTCACCCTTTCCTCTGTTAAATGCATTGTGTACTGCTCCTCTGGTTCTGAATCCGACACTGAAGCGTAAAACGAGGCTATTTCCTAGAATTGAAAATACATCAAAGAGAAATTGACGATAAAGATTGAATTCGAGAGATAAAGTGAGAAAAGCCAACAACAACAGAAGTAGTAGTACTACTGTAGGAGCAGTAGTTTCAATCCTTACACAACAGTTACGTAGGAATAGATTTTGTGACGAAGTACAAGAAGAAAAAGAAGAAGCTTTTACAAAGGAAGGACACAACACATTGGAGAAGAGGACGACAATGCACGTACCTATGTATATGTATGTTATGTATACTACCTAGAGACACTTTCTTCTTCCTTTTCCATTCGATTCCGTTTTCATGGAACATAAACATAAAATCGTCCTTTACTCATTCGGCGACGACTCTTGTAGGTGTATGGGGTGCACTCCTTCCATTCCCCATGTGTGGTGAAGAGGACAGAAGAATAGCCGGTCGTGGAATAGGCAAAGTTACACTCGCATGTCATTCAGAGCAATCAAAGAGTGAAGGAGTTTGAGTAAATGGCAGTTACTACGACGAGAAGTTGTGCAATATAGCATTACATTAGTACATCCAAGGAAAAGGTGTAGTATTAGTAAATAGCAGCACTTCCACAGCATTAGTATGTAGTACTAAGGACATACGTTAACTTATACCACTAAGACTAACACTGTAGAGTGTAGAGGTACAATAAGCTAAAAACGTGACGTTACGTGAACAAATATTATTTATTTATGTTTCCCCTAGTTTTCAACATTCAAGACTTATTAGTTAGTATTCGTACATAGAGCATGTAGTAATAATAACGGTATGTAGGTATAGGTAACTCTTTTCTAATGGAAATGGCTACTAGCACTAGTACACAAGTTTTTAGAAGCAGTTTAGATAATAGCGGTGTTGGTGGAAGGACATTGGAAACCAAAAGAGGACATATGAGAATTTTATTCAGAATTTTTCTTTGGGAGCATTTCCCTGTTGTAAATACATACATACTTGTCGTGGTAATAGTAGTAGGACTACTTGTGTTGCTACTTGACTTGGGTGTTTGTAGGTATATTGAATTCAAAGTGAAAATGAGTATTGAACAAACAAAGCCGCTTTTTATTGTTTATTAGGGGAAAGGAGAGCTGTGGAATGGCCTATACATTTCTTTTATGGCTCTCCACTTTTCACACCCTATTGCATTGGCTCACATTGATATGACATGTCGTCATGCCATGTGCGTCAGTCCTAGTAGTAGCTCTGTGTAACCTTACACTCTGCCCAATACTTCATCTACATCCACTCGATTGTGATATAATGTAAAGTATGTATTGAGTACCTATAGGGAAGGGCTGCTTCAGTTGTATTTCTCCTATGATGCCTTTAAATAAAGTTATCACTCACACACGCAGAGACGTACACAATTGCTACAATCTGTTCCTCAGGAATCTTCCTTGCACCCTTCCTTCAATTTTCACACAAAAACAGATTTAAATGGAAAATCACGTTGGACCTTACTCATTTTGTTGGCTTAGCACAAGCACACAAATCTATTTTCTTGTTTGCTTTAATGTCACAGTAATACATAAACATGTTTCCCATTTCCTTTGTAATTTCACAGAAGGGTTGCTTTGTAACATCACATTTGAAAAATCACATTTGTCATGTCGAGATTCACTAAACTATTGTTAACGTACGTAGACATGTTTCGTATCTGGATTTCATTGACAATTTACGCAAGCGAAATGCAAAATATATTTGTGCTGCACCTTTTATGGCTTCTGTGGTTGAATTGCATTTTTTTAATATATTTCAAGGCTTTCCAAAGGTCTAAGCTTTACTGCTTATAAATCAATCGCTTTTAGTACCTATTCTAATCCCTAAACAAGAAATTGCAAAGTAAGGAAAATTTAGTAATGGTATGACTTGTATGTACAACTGTGTGTGTCTTTACATCTAAAGTATCGGAAGTTTTAGCTCTTTCTCCAGCTTTCTTTGCTGGGAGTAATTGATTGTGGCAATTTTGGACAATGAGATTGTGTAAAAGATGATGATGATGCAGGATTTATTTAATGTGTGTGGGTGTATGTGTATTCAACAGGTCAAGCGAATTACGAGACATTTGAAAACAACCAAGTGGTGGGTGAGAACGGTGTGAGTGCTTCAGGAAGTAGTAGAATAGGTGGACAAGGAATTGTGTCATTTGAGACTGGACTTTTTTCGTCATCGTGGGCAGTCGCTGCTGCTCGTCAACTCCTACAACTACAACAACATATCCATATCTCTAGTTACATACACTACAGTTATTTGAGATTCTGTGGATTCGGAATCAATCTCATGTGCCTCAGCCTAACTTTGATCCTTATTCATTTCCACTAGCTGAATTTGACACTGATGTTTCAAGTGGGACTTTGGGACACACCAGATATAAAAATATAAATACACATAGTACTTATTCGCAGCAGCATAATACAACATACTTAAAATATACCAAACTCATTTATCTCCACAATATAAATACTATACTATACAATACGATCTTCTACATACATACCTACTATACATGAACATAAATACTACTAAATGTACCAATTTTGTTCCCTATACAAGAAAACCACTACAACAGTGTGTAGTTCTACACAACTCAACTCTACAAATATCAAAATACGAAACTAAAAATATAAGTATGTACTCACTAAGCTAATACTAAACCTACTAATACATTCTCATCTGCAACAACTGACAGAATGAGAATTTAATACGTATACAACCCTAGAAAATGTCTCCATTTTATCAAAACCAAAAACTACTCGTATATATAAATCTAAGCATACCTCTACTGTTTAAAGTGTATATACATTATGCAGTTACATTTTAACAGAGAAAACCTATTGCTATAATATACACTTACTTTACTCTAAATGTAAGTTACATGATACTATGTGTAATTGTATGTGCTACTTACACTAACATTAAGAAGTATAAAAATAGAATAACACTCTTGTCTAAAACTATAGATAGTAGTTTTGTATAATTTTGTCAGTGTTTAATGTAGTAGTGTAAGTCAAAGTGTAAGTGTATAGATTTTTAAGTGCAGGACTGTGACAACTGAACATAAACAGTGCCAGTACCCGCCACGACCACTATACAAGTAATAAATATAAAGAAGACTAGTATATTATGTAGCTAGGTTAGCTGTATTAACCAAAATGTAAAAATTATGCGTAAGAATAGTATGTAGTACGTATTAGCGTAGAGAAAACTTGAAATGCGTTTATATAAGAATTTTATTCTAAAGATTCTGCAAACGAAAGAAAAACAAAAATCCTCTTTGGTTCTGTTCTCTTCGTTTCTTTTCAGCAATAATTCTTTTCCGTTCCGTTCCGATCCACCACCTACCTACCCCTTTTCACAATTGTTCATTCTTTCTTACATTCTGTGTATTTCTAAGCTGGAGAAAAGTATCTCTATCCGCATTTACACTCTCTATCTCTCTACTGTATTTTAGTGTATGTATGGTTCTTAAAAATCTACTGCTGTTACTACAACATCCATCCACCATGCACCAGTCCATTCAACCCTGCAACTCCTGCTGCTGTCTAATAAGGAAACGAAAGAGCTGCTACCACTATTTTACTTTCTTCAGTCTTTCTTTCTACTTCTTAAATTGCAACACTCTTATTGAAGACAGACATTGGATGCAAGCAGTGGAAAGAAAAACGTCGTCTTCCTTCGTTTGTTCACATTTCCATTCCTTTACACTTACATTACACAGCTGAAAGAGTTGTCTAAAGATTTTAACACGAGTTACAACACGGATACAACCGACACTCACTCACACCCGTGGTTTACTCACTGTGTGCTTTCTAACGGGATTTCCCTTCATGTAAGTGAGTCATCCAAGTTACCCCAAATACGACACACAAACACGACACACATATGTGGCATTTGATTACTAAAACAAAAACTATAAGGTGAATGAAATGATTTTCAAGTTGACAATGTATAAGAAGGATTCGCCGATGGAGTAACTTGTTTTTTACTTAATTTTCTAGTTTTAATTTTAGGTACATACTTAAAATGTACCGATACGTGTAATTAAAGCATAGAAAGGTACTAATATTGTACTGTATAATACACATGTGCACTTGCAATTGTATTGTGTTGGTATGTTATGTTTGTATTTAGATTTTCAGCACAATAGAAGGTCTATAGTCCATAGATAAAAATAGGCATGTACTAAATACTTAAAATGTGTTGATATTGATACATATAGTTTAGTACTTAACAAATGACGACACTTATCTTTAGTGGAAGTTTAGAAGGTACTTGTAAAATACCTACTCAATGCCACTCCAATTCTAAACATTCCGTTGATTCGCTACTTCTACACTACTACCATTTTATATGCAGAAACTCCCAAGTTTATTTCAATTCAAGAATTAAATGAAAAGAGAGAAAGCAAATCGAATTCCTCTCATCTCAACTCAAGTTGCCCACTTCAATATGTATACAGAAAGATATCAAACATGGTACACATATACAAGAAAGAACTGTTTTGCTGGTATATGCTACTACCATAGTACATTATTAGTAGACCGTTAATTTCCTTTAATCCTACATATCTTATGTATAATGCTATAAAAGTGAAGCTTAAAATATTATTACTATTGTACAATGGGAACCAAATGGGGGTGGTTAAAGGGATATTGCACCTTAAGCCGCAAAAATATACACCAATTAAAATACTCTTTCCTTTTATTTCAATTTACTTGTATATGCATTAGTTGGTTTAAAACCACAGAAACGGTATGATGTACCTAGTATGAGTGTTTTAAGTTGGATAACATGTTAGGTTAATTCAAACAGACACACATATGAAACTGATGAGGATGCACGTTTTACAAACAGAATGTGGATGGGGAATTGTATTTAAATACAGTACAGGAGACACTAAATCACATAACAATGTGCATGCATGCATACAGAAAACACAACTGCATATTTATATTTACACAGAACGAGGGGGAATCTGGCATGTAGATTTGTTCATCTGTTTTCTTCTATGATTCGTATGTTACTGACGTATGAACACTCTTACAAGTTAGATAATATCTGAAAATAAAATAAAATATAAAAGATCGTTTTGTAATGTTTCATCATCAATGTATGCAGCTACGGTACAAGTGTTAACGAATTATTACTTGTGTGAAATAGTAATTGATTACCTACATAATTTTGGCATATGAATTTAATACCTATATACACTATTACTAAATAATTTTCACAGGATGTATTTATTTTTTATCCAGCATTGCCGTATGTGTTTATTAAGAGAATCAAAAAGTTTATTACTGCAAATAAGTTTTAAACAGTCTCAGTTAAAATTTTACTTTAAACCAAATGATTCAAGAATGCAAAACGCGTCTATAATTCAGTAAGACTTTTACGAAGTATGAATCGCACATCTAATGCGGAGTTAAATATGATTGCTTTTTGTGACCAACTTTTTCTGCAATAGTAGAGTTTATTTAATCCGTGGAATATAAGTAGGAACTAGGTATAGGCTATGTAATGTACTCAAATCAGTAATAGTTAAATGCTTGGGTATTTGCAGTCAAGCTTATAATCAAGAATACTTTTTTAACTTATTCTTAAGAAACATAAACTAACTATTACTGTAATTGACTTATTGGGACTAAAAATCACTACTGCGTGTATAAAAGTTGTAAAATGAAGAATGACATCATAAACTAAACAACACAGATAGCACTAAGAATAAAATGTAATAAATATACACAAAACTATATACATGACATCGAGTCGTTTTATGTTACACACCTTCCCTACCCTACCCAAGCATAATGTATCAATAATTAATATAGAAAGTAGGAAGAAAGCAATATATAGAATTATGTAATAGGAATAAATAAGACATAACAATATTGTCGAATTATTTATTAACAAATCAAATCATTGTAATGTAAGTTGTGAAAGGAGTAGTTTGTATAATTTTCTGTTTGATTATCATTGAGCTACATGTAAGTGTATTACTAATATAAATTGTCTCAACATACAGACATTACCCGATTTCCCGTGTTTAAAGTAACAATGAAAATATTACTATTACAATTACAATTCGTAGCTTTTTTAGATAAGAGAGAATTGTAATGTAGGTAATACACAAGATACAATGCAGTACACTAAAATTACTTGTACCATAGTTGATAGTATCAACTATGCTTGTACTAAAGTACATACATATAAGTATGATAAATAAGATGCTAATTATTGTATCCAGAATCCAGACCCAGTAATGATTCGCAATTGTAATTCGTGCAATTTACGTACGAAAATAAAACCTTATAAAAACTAGAGTAACACAAATGAAGTTAAGTTATGAAGATGAATGCCCCCGAAAACGAAATACGTACAGATACAGTACATTAGAAAATTCCATACGAAAATGTTTTGTTTGTAAATATTTTATATTTATTCACTACTAAATGCTCCACACCAATAAATTATTATCGAAAAAAACAATGAACTAAACAAAATCTCATTCTGTTGTGTCATCAATCACATAATCACATTATACAAATTACGTCATTTTACAAATAATCATACTCATAGTACTTACATCGAATTTAAATAAGATATCTACTTATATCAAAAACGTATTGTGTGCACGTATACAGATTTTGTAAAGGTAAGATATGTCTGATACAATTAAAGCTAACAAGTCATCCAGTGTGTCCATCTCTAATAACAAAGGGAATCAAAAATACATGAAGTATGCACAATAACAGCAATAATGAACAGATATTCAGATTCTTGTACAGGTAAATACTAAAACTAACAAATCACTATTACAAACATGGGTTAACAAACAGTTTTTGGTGGTGCTAAACAGTTAGGTAATTGGTTCTGCGGAAATGTTGTAATATTTTGTATAGGTAGAATGGATTTGAGTATAGGAAGCGGTTGCTATTAATTCATGTTGGAAAATTGTGTGTGGGGACTGATTTTAGTTGATTTGCAGGTCGAGAGGAGGATTGAACTTCCACACATAGTCGTCCACGTCCTTCCTGTTACACTTAAAATCAATCTTGTATAAACCCGAGACGAAGAATATGAGTGAGAGCGAGTGCTGGAACGAGTTTCCGGGTCCAATCTAACGACATGTCATAACGATTACTTAAGTACCATTTGCCATTTGGCGAGCTTCCCTTCCTTCACTTTTTCCTCTCTAACATTATTTCATGGGCTGCCTGCAAAACTTGACTCCACTACACTACAGTCCTCATACAATCCTCATACATACAGTACTTAACATTTCATCACATTACTACTTCACATCCCCTCTATAACTTTGTCTTGTCTCCTGGAGAACCCTCTTGTCTACTCTTTTGCCTGACGTAACTTCTTCGGCTCCTTCTTTATCTCTCTATACACTCATATAATAATATACCAAGAAATAAATAAGCAAAATATCAAGGCACACACAGGAACAGAACAACCAAGCCCTAATCCTTTGTTGCTATAAACTTTCTCTATTTTTAGAAGAACAAATTATAATAAATGACATTGGTTAGCTAGCATGCAACGCATATATAGAAAATATGCACATTTCTTACTAAAGTGAAATCGCTTTTGAATAAAGTGTAACGTTTAAAAGATTTTTAAGGACACCATACGAAGTTGTCCAGAGTTTGCGCTTTTTTGTGACTGGCGGAATGATCTTTGTTCTTCTCTTTGAGATGTTACAGATTTTTTCATTTTATATTATAAAGTCGGGAAAAGGGAAAATATAATTTATATACCTACATACTACAGATATGGAAAAATATGGGCATGTTATATACTATTTTTGATGCATTGCCAAATATTTTCCTGGAAAAAATTAAAATATGTATGTCATTCCTTTTTAAATCCATTCCCAACATTATTTGATTAGAAAGGTTTGATGCGTCTATTGAATCCCGACAAATTCTAACAGTTTGCAAGTTTGCATCTGAGATGGAATTTTGAAAAGGTCAGTTTTGCTATTTCTTGTACACTTGTGTAGAATACTTATAGTGGGAGGAATATAATATAATATATTTTATGTGAAATATACGACGTGGGTGTGGAATTAAGGGAAGGACAGGAAATGACAGCGCCTATGTTATAGTCCTCTTCACCTAATTTGCACTTGAGGCACTTCTGGCAGGCTTTGCAATAACGAGTCTGACATACATATTACAAAAAACCTGCCTTTGCCAAAGTGTCTCACATTTAACTTGCTTTAGCTTAGTCAGTCTGATTTTGAGTCAGTCCAACTCATCTTCTGACTGAATGCACTTAAACTCAAATAGAACCGAAATGAAATGAAGATGAAGAAAAACCAATTCGCAGTGCACCTACGCAACCATACAGCGGAAAGACAAGAGTAAAAGTCCGAAACGGAATGAATCATCAAACCGAACTAAAATCTCTGCCGCAGGTCCTAGTAGTCAAAGCATGACGAAATCGAGATCCATTCACTCGCAAGGCACAACATACCTCACTACAACGAACGAATTCAAAAATACCTAGAACTAGTACATAACACGACAATGGAGTTACTCAGGTTTGAACAAACATGTGAAAACTTCCAATGTAAAACTACCAATAAAATTGAACGTTGACACAATTTAGGTTTCATTTCATTTTGCACCTAAATTCTCAGAAGTCATTTAGTTTCCTGGACTAGTTACGTTACTGTAACTGCAACATTTTTATCAATCTAATTCCAACACGGAATCATCTAAATTCAAAGAATGAGAATATTTTTCATGTTATAATGTATACCGCAAAAAAACACGGCATCCGTTTCCTATTACACAATGGGACAAGACGTTCTACATTCCTCTGGAATACCGAAATATCCTAACATTCTACGTCTTACTTTATCATCTGCTAATATTGAATTTTAACTAAGAGATCGATACGATACGATTAAATGGCCTTGAATTGATAATAACACATGGTTTGAGATGTTACCTTGCGGATAAGAACAGAGTCGTTTCCGATGACGGCAAGTCTAGAATCTAGCCTGTAGTTGCATCGGCCGTTTTGATAATCCTGGAAACAATCCAGTGAAAGGCAAACGTCCTCTAGAGCATCTTTCAAATGATTCCTCAGCCACACATTCACATTGATCATCTCTCCTGCCTCGAATCTCATCTCTTCCGTCTTGGCTGCCTCCCCGTTTATTGTGATTTCTATACAAAAGCCGAGAAAGACAAAAATCACATTAATCGAACTCGTAAATTACGACTTAGACAGATTCTTACATGATAAATTTACAATTACATCGTCCTACACAAACAATAAATAGCTGACGCATATTCGAATTTTGTTATAAGCTTAGTGGGCTGAGAGAATGTCACGAAAGAAATTAATATGTGATTAATTGATGTATTACCCCATTGAATAGGAGACACTGTAACAAGCTGCACCATAGCTGACGTCAACCGAATTCCTTGCAAAGTTGCCTTTCCATAGCAATCTGGGAGTACCCATTTCAAATCCACATTTGTGACAATATGCTCACAGCAAGCGATTTCTTCTTTTCCTATTTTTTTAGAAGAATACGTATTATACAGCCCTTTATAATGTAATTAACAGTCTACATACCTAACTAGACACTCCAAACAGTATTACTAATAAATTGCAATAGGTGTAAATGCAAGTAGAGTGTATCAATAACCTTTTTTGATATTTGTCATAGGACATCTGTCCAATGGAACAGGAATTCGGCAAGTTTCTCCTTTCTCAACTAAAATCTGCTTAGATTTAGCATATTGAACTTCCATTTCATGCTGGGTTGCATTGCATAAATCCAGAACAAGATAAAACTGCGACGGTCTATGAAAATACAAATATTATTATTATTAATGATTTACTCTTGTTCTACTGTCAATTGCAAAGTTAATATATTATAATATATTGTCGGGATCTTACGATTCTCCTGGTAAAGTGTCCCATTTGGTAATATACATGGCTGGTGAAACTTCAACATTAAAAGCTATGGCGCAATTCCTAAAATGAGAAGATTTCAGTCCAGACCCACCAGAATATTTTAACTTGAGCACAGCCTCGAAATTCTAAAAAAAAACTTTTTCTTATTTATGACTCCAAATTGTACTTGCTATGATACGAGTGTAGTAAAATTATAATAACCTTTGTATGTGACGCAATCGACATTTTAGGAGTTCGTATGGAAAAGGAGCTCATACTACTTTCGCCACTTTTTACACTAGACCTATACAAAACATTTCATGTCAGTTTTAATCCCTCTACTCAGTTAATAGTAGTAGTGAGTATAGACTTGGCTAGTGACAAATTACAAATATTCAGTGCAAATTGCAAAACAGAACAGCAAAATAGTGAGCATGCAAAAATAAACCAACTAACTGCTGCGGCAAAGGTGAATACCGGTTGGAAGCAGATGACTCCGTCCGAGAGGCTTTAGCCCTCAATCGATCTGAAATAGCACCGAGTCTGGAAGGCAAAGAACTTGGTCCATCAACAGTATTCGTATTTACTGGCAAAGATGAAACGCTGCTATTATCTCCAGCTTGGTAGTCAGGTTGTCCGATGAAATCCCCAACGCCAAAAATGTACATTGTAAAGCTAGCAGTTGTGCCCGGTAGAATGGGAAGTTGTGACAAAATGTTCTCATTACTCCACTTAAAAATCTCCAGCGCTCGTTTATCCAAACGAGAGTCCAATGTCAGTTCTAACGTCTCAATAGGCACTTTACCAGTATTCGTTAATGTTACGCAACATTCTTGGCTCTCTCCCATTAGGAGCGAAATACTTGCACTAGTAACAATTGAATCAGAGAATGAACTGAAAAATTCAGATTTTGGTTTTGAAGTTTCCACCTGAAAATTAAAAACATAACATGTATAAACGTAAAATGCCAAAACTTTACAAAAAATGTTTTTAACGTTTGCTAAGTTTGCTTACTTCTAAAGATGGCAAAGCAGGTACGATTTCTACATCGATATGAGGACAAACTGAATTCTTCATATTTTTTAGACGAATATTTGATTTTACGCCCAAAAGATAAGTAGAGTAGCCTAGAGTAACATGATGCAAATATTATTTTACATGTTAGTTGACTTAATACTCTAAAATGGGTATGCAAAAACAATGTAGATACCTAAAATTCTCAAGTTTCCAGGTCCGAGTGGAATACCAGTCAAAGTTGCTGGAAACATTGAAGATTCTGCTGGAAGTGAAATTACGTTGGAGTTTACTTGAAAATTTACACCTTCAGTTATGAGGCACTGAAAATTAAATATACAAAGAATTGAATTAGGAAATTAAACATTGTTGCTTGTTATTGTTGCGAAAAACTCAATTTAAAACATAGACTTTTACTCTACCATAGAGGAAACTTTCAGCTCAATCGGCAGTGGATTTTCTAATAGCACATTAACTTCGCAAAGCTCACCTTCAACCCAACTGAAATCTACAAAATGAAACAGCATTGGTAAATTCTGAAATAAATTGTGTTATTGTGTAATTGTAAGCACTGTTTTCTTTATCTCACCAGCTTTACTAGCATCTTTATTTACTTTTTCCCTATTCGTATTAAAAGGGGTATACACAAATGGACTTGCTTCTTCTATTCCCTTCTTCTCTTCGACTTTTTCTGCTCTCAAATGTGGAGTAGGAGATACTAACTTAAAAACCCTGTCCAATCAACAAAAAAGTATATATTATGTAGAATATTTACGAGACTCACCAATGTAGTAATCGTTATACAGTTCGTAAGAAATTTGAAATAATAAAATAGTTTACTTGACTAATGGAATGCCTGTTAAATGCACAGGGGGGACAATTACACCATTTTCTAAAGCCAAAGGAACAGGTAGCCCTTCGCATTCTTTTGAAAGAATTTCCAGTTGCATTGCCAACTCTTTCTTTTCGTCTCTGCTGAGCTACAATTTAACATATCAAAAGTAAATTAGGAACACGTTCGTGTTTCCTCCTTCTAAATGTTATTACAAACAAAAATAATTTTTTCTTACGTGAGGTAACATTGTATGAACCAAGAGAGTCATATGCCTAGTAGCTAATGCGTTATTTCCCTTTCGTTTTGCTGTACCTACTAATTCTTGCATCACTTGAATCTGAAGTCTTGGCCAGCCGTAGTAGCCAAACCGAGCAACTTCATTAGGGTCCAACGACAATTTATAACCTTCCATTAACTGTAACAACAGAGAATGACACAGTGCCCAATTTGGATGAGGATTATGGGGTGAAACGCATCTCATAGCAGCGACCCTCTTAAAAAATGCGGCTTTGCGGTGAAATCCCAGTTTTGTATACAGTTCGGACAAGGCATTGAATCTTTGCATCTGTAATTTCAAACAAATCTTTAAGTATAAAATCGTTTTTGAAGTTTGCATACAGTTGAATTATTACTTACTTTTTCATCCTCCGTCAACTGCAAACTTATAAAAACAGCATTTTGCAAGAAATCCGCTGCTGATAAAGTCTGTCGTTGTTCAATCAATACCAAAGCTGCTTTGATGGACGCCTCAGTTTCAATAATTCCAGCTTGTCGGTACTAGAAATAAATTAAAATCACACTTCAATAAATGGCTTAAAAGAGTGAAGTAAACTTAAGACAAGTCGTAAATCAAACTATATACCAACCTTTCCATAATGCGTAACAGCTTCACGATATTTGTCAAGAATATCCAGCTGTGATAACAAGTTTTTTATTGGCAGCTTCCCTCCAGGATAAGCACTAGCATCGGAAGGATCCAGACCGTGTGGCAAAGAATTTGTAGCAGTTAAACCCGAATTTTTAAACTTTGACAACTCATTCCCCTGTAGTGATGAATTTCTTTGTAGAACAGGCAATTGTCGCATATGAGGGTACATACATGAAACAGTGGCAGAGCACATGCCTTCCAACGCACCTACAAAAAACCCAAGTGGGAAATAATGAAATAACATGTAAGAAACGTAAATATATAACATTCGCAATAGGTACACTACAAACTGTACAAACTACAAAACAATTAACAAACCTGCTAGCCATAGCCAATCGTTTACACTTTTTAGAATTTCAACAGCAGCATGGTAATGCGTAATAGCCTCAGAAGGAAGACCTGCCTGAAGACTCAAGTCTCCTAATTGTTTTTTCAGCCTTCCATCAGCTCTTCGTTTATTGTTTTTGGATTCCAAGTCTAATCCTACAAAATCTTTTTTCTCGAAAGGAGCACAAAGGGCTGACAGCAAAAGAGACCGATCGGCTTTTCGTACGCTGTAAATCAGAAAACAGTATGATGTTAATAAAGGCAACCCAGATGAACATTCAAAAAATCAGAAAATCAGTTAAAATCCTTACGCTAATTTGTCTAATCGTTTTGACTCTAGCACCCAAAAGAGACTTGCAATAAATTCTTCTATATCAGCTTCTAAACTTTGACTTTGATCCATAGTTGGATAAAATAGCGTCCTGGCTTTAAAATTTGATGGAGTAGTTAAAGACCTCCCTTCTACATGGGAAGATTTTCCGGAATCTGTTTCTGAGGGTTTATTGTAACTGTCAATCATTGCAGAATATTGAATAGTACCGGAAATCGATTCAGATCTGGAACTAGAGTCTTCACTTGTCGAATCACAAGTTTCTGTGTCTTCTGTTGGAGTACCCAAGTAGTTTTGCAGTGAATCTGAACTAACAGTCTTTCTTGGCAGTGTAAGACCTCCCGTCTAAATGCAAATTAGAACTATGTAATTTAAAACTGAACATTGTAATTGTATGAAAATCTTTTTGTAATTTGTAAATTTAATAAAAAAACTTACGCTACTGTGACTCGAAGAGGTAATGCTATTCGAAGCTGAAGTTGTGGATTCTGTATGTCCATTGTCGTGGTTGTCCTCACGAGATTTGTCGTAACTCTGAAAATCTGTATCGGCCGACTCTACACAAGGACTAATATCTGAAGAATGCCCACCTTCGTAAACTGTTCCATCTTGATTCAGTCCAAATAAGATACAACGTGAGTCAAATAACGTAAAGGCGTATTTGACTTTGAGAGATTCGTGTATACGACACAATTCGTTAAATTCTTCCTGTGAGTTACACTGTCCAATTGAAATAAGTCCTAGAGCTTTTCTATGAGTTTGAAAGTCTCCCCAATCATTATTTTCTACAGGATAGCTTCTTAAAAATCGTATCCAAATATTTCTGATGTGATTTTGAGAATCAGCTAATTTGATTTGATTCACACGAGAAATTCTTTCAAAGGCTCGATTAAATTGCTTCGTTCGCAATTGGCGTCCTATACAGAAATAGCAGGTTTGTTAAGCTTTAAATGTAAATACGTATTAAATAAAAGTCACTTCCTGTTTCAAATTAAGAATTTGACCTACCGATATGGCGAACGACCACTAAAAGAGCCTGGTGATCGTGTGGAGTTTGTTGGTAATCTGGATATGACATGTTCTGTTCAGGAGCAGTACCCGACAAAATGACACTTACTGCAGACCTCATTTATTGGCATACAAATAGCATTTAATACTTGTTCATAACAATCGTCCAACAACCTACAAAATCAAAAAGAAAGATGTTGCCAATTTATTATGGTTTTATACCACACTTGTTTCCTTGCAGTATACCCAACTGAATTTAGCCAAGCTTTTGAAATTATTAGCAAATGCATACTAAATTACATTACCTGGTTGCCTACTTTTTTGATCCGCCTGACGAAACATCCGGATGTGTCAATTCGGAAGATCAAGTTCAAATAATCCAAAAAAACTAAACTATTTATCTGTCACTGCCTAAAATGAGAATCAAAATGATTTAAATCACGCTCTTGATACTTTCGCCGGTTATAAGCTTCCGTCCTAAGAGATTGCTTTGGTTTATTATGGGCGAATTTTAAGAACGTTGTATTTGCATGCCAGTACGGTGAGATTTTTATTGAAACATTTAATTTACAGTAGAATTTTAGGTGGTTTTAATTGATGGATATCATAAATTGTGATTTTGCTTGTTTAATTACAATCCTAATTTGTTAGTAAAGTTCATGACATGAAAGAAAAATGCCTGTATAATGAAAAATGCTTTTATAATCGAATATAATAAACTTGTCAATTTCAGTAAATGCTAATATACATAAATTATAAGAAATTCATACACGCTTCAATTAGCTTTTACGCAAGATCCAATTAGAAAGATGGACATGTACATTCAATAACAATACAAAAGATTAAAGGATTTTATTAAACTATCATAAAAACATATAAATTAATATAAATGGTCAATAAAATGTGTATACATTCAATATTTATTATTGGCTTATGTTTAAAGTTTAAACAGACCAATGTGAACAAAGATTTTTGAACAGAGTGTTTACTTCCAAAACATGTGTAAAAGAATCGTTGAGTATACTTTCAGCCTTTAATTTGATATCGCAATTGTTGCCTTGCTCGTCTAAATGGTGTTTCCATAAAGATCCCATCAGATACCCTAATTTTGCAGCTTCTTCTTGACTCTGTTCAGGATGTCCATTGAGATAAAGTGTTGAGCGAAATCCACTGGAGAGAAGTGCGGCTTCAGCATTATTGTCTTTTGATATTTCTGATGAGGTGAAATCAGCCAGAGCATTCATAGTCCATTCGAACACCTAGTGTATTGTATTGTCATGCATGTACAGCTTAAAACAATTTAAACTTATACTTCAAAGAGAATTCTAAACAAAATTTCTATTTACCTGGTTGTTTCCTATGGCCGCAACGTTTCGAATTGTATTTACAACTAACAAATCTCCAGCAAGCGTAGCAAGCTTATTTCCTTGGTTGATATATTTATCTTTGGACTCTTGAACAGTTCGGTGTATTCTGTACGCTGCTGCGGACTGAACCATAGCACGAGCCAAAAGAATTTGCCTAAAAAACAAAAACATTTTATGTGATAAGATGTCTATCACGTTTACAAATTGTATACGCAATTGTAGATATATTATACTTGTGTAGGTACACGGTACACCTAGTCGAGTATATAACTTTTAACCTACTCATGATGGCTTTAACTAATACCAGAATTATATAAATAGTGTTAGTATTTTCTGTGCTAATGTCAGTTAACCCCAATGTATTAAATTATTTACCGTTCTGAAAATCCATTGGAGTAGTATGTGTCACTGTCAATTCTATGTCCGGTCATCTTTGACATAAGTAGTACTAAAATTCCCGGGGTGCGTATATCACTATTTTCGTTGAAGAATAGTTCCCTGTCAAATGAATTAGAACAAAATTGGTTAACCACAATAATGCAAGAAAATGTTCACAAAATTTAACCATGAAACGTGAACATTTTCAAAATAGTAATGTATAACAATGTACGTTATTGCGAATATCTATACATACCCCGCGGTAGCAACAAAAGGATGACCTGAAATGCCCCCTGCCATCTTAAATGCCAATTTTCCCATTTCCGGGTTGGAATTGATAATTTTTTTCAAATTAATAAGTTCCAACACTTGATCTTTCGTTTGGCCGAGGCAATCCTCAGCCTTTTTCAGTAACACCGAACTACGTGTCAACTTTAGCATTGTTACTAAATATGAAGAAATAAATAGTGACTTATATTAGAAATGATAAAGTGCTAACGCGAAGTCTACAACTCCACAGTAATTCTTCACTTGCTATACGACTTCCACCACCACCACTGCTAGTTTGATTCTATACGCTTGAATCCTCATCCTAAGTAATCCTAATGAAATTATCTTATGGGAGTTAAAGAGATATTGTTATGAGCAACCCAAAGAACCGTTATGGTTACAGAGCGAGAAGAAAAGTCAGAAGCGATACGATGATGAGATGAAGAAGAGATTCTGAAGATGTTCTATAGTGTGGAATTCAATGTATAGTTGGTCTGTATGAACTAAACGAACCTATACAATGCAAACACCAGTCAGTCAGTATGCATGAAGTATTTTGCACTAGGAATGCGAAGAGGAAGATGCAGAGAAGCTGTAAAGAAGATGAACACAATGCGATGAGATTATCATAGATATTATATTACAATATAGCAAATCTTTAAACACAAACACTACTTTCTTATACCTTGTATCATACTTCACGATGTATATTGCTATTTGCAAATACATAAGTACAAGTAACCATCTATTGTACGCGTAGATATATTTGTGCACAATTTTCAATGTAATATAAAACGTGATTAAACCTCGTAGCTCAGCTAGAAACCAAGCTAAGTCACTATGTCACTATGCAATTAATGCATCCATCTCTAATGCCTATGTAACACAAACGCATAGGCTTAGGTATTTTGTTTTCACAACTTCCTAAACCTTGTTTGAAATGTAGCTTAGTAGTAGCATGCATGTAATAATGCTTTAGGTGTTTACTCTCAATAAACCTCTGTCCCGCTATACAGTACATGTCATACTATGTACTACTAGTCTTCCCTACTTACATTTATCAGTAGTACTTACCTACACACTTTTACAGTAGGTATACACATCTAAGACATGCAACAACATATAATTGTAGTTGTTTCCTTGCAGCATGCAATAAAGTACCTGCACAACTTTTCTATAGTTGTATATTTTGGCTTTGAATCAATTGAACTTTTAAATGATGTTTTGGACACATTGTTGTATCATTTGTTCAATTTCATGTTTTACTTTTACATTAGTATAAAAAAGCTTATTGATAACACTGAGTAAAAACATTAAAATGTTACAAATTTTATTTACAACAATTATTATCTAGATTATGGCTTCACACCGACTTATGTTAAAGTGATTATACAAGATTTCCATATACATTACACCCGAACATCAATGAATGTAGATACAAACAATATCATCCATCCTCCGTATTTGCACTTATCAGTCAGCTTTCAGTATTACTGTTTTTCAGTAGTAGTTGTAGTAGGTATGGATGAAGTATCAGTAGTAACGGAAGGAAATGTGTTCATCGGATGAAGTATTATTTCCCCGACTTTCTCAGGACTTTCGTCCTTCCTCTTCATTCTTCTTGGATAAGAATTAATGCCCCCAAATTCACTGTTTCCTCCATAACCTCCCATACCCATCCGTTGGTTGTTCCTATTTTGCATATATTGGTCCTTGTCGAAATTCATCACCATTCCACTAATGCTCTCTCTTAACAAAACCAATTAGAACATAAATGAAAAAAATTGACACATTAATAACAAATTACAAGCTTAATAAAATGAGTTACACACCCCAAAGACATGTGGAAGGCCTCGTAAATTGCTTGAGGCATTTGGCCCGGCATCATTGCCCCAAACATTTTTCTTAATATAATGTAATGACCATCCCCAGGAGGATAATTACGATCCTCAAAGAGAACAAATCTTCGTCCAATGTCCTTATCGTGTCTTTGGAAAATTGGAGGACCTTGGAGGGATTCGAAAGAATAGTAGTTTGTTCCCATAGGAGTCCCTCTTTGAACTAATTTGTTTCTGGTTTCCATTACTTCTCCACGAATAACAGCGTATCCAAGTGGTAATTTTATGTTGTCCCTGCCCATACCAATACCCCTCCCTCCTCCCAGTCCCATTCCCATTCCACGAATCTGTCCCGTACTAAATTTACTGTGTAAATATATAATCATAAATATTATGCAAATATACATGGAAATAAATTAATCTAAGATTATGAGATGACTGTCGATGCACTCCAGTTGGATACAAATGAAAATTAATTAATGTCAGACACACCATTGAACAATTTCAAAGTTTCAATTATGTAGGTACATACAAACTGCACACAAGTCTTAGCCATTCTTTTGCATTTATATTTGGCTTGATTGAATCGTGCATGCATGTAGTAAGGTACTAAGGAGGTCTGCTTTCAGTTCAGCCAAAGACATTATTTTATTAAGTATTCAATTATCAATAGAACATAAAACAAAATAAGTTTACATCACAATGAGACTTTAATAATTGGAAGTCGAATACTTCCTCAATATTGTGTGACAAGTGTGTTGAGAGTATTATTCACTCTTGAGATTCATAGGGTACGAGTATAAACACTTAGAAAGCGATAATTCGTTATTCATTTGTACAGTTGGTATATCCCTTCAGTTTAAATAAGAGTATCTAAAATGTCGCATCTTGATTTCAGAGATTTTGCCTCCTTTCCATAGTCATCTCCCCATAGAAAGCACAATTGAAATTCGGTTCGAAAAATATCGTCTAACACGATATCGTTAATTAAAGCGATTTCTGCCAAATGTCGTTCCATATTTCGTTTCTGCACTGCAGACCATGTACTGAGATTTTGAGTGAGACTCATATGTCGCTGAAGGAAATGTAAAGTCTCATCTTCGCTGTTAGGGCAAGATTGAAAAAGAACTTCCAGATTGTCTTCCAATACTAAAGCAACTGGAAACAAATTCGGAATGGTAGTATTCGGTGGATAGTCTTCGTAACCTGTAATAAAGTGACAACAGTAATAAACAATTTACTTTGATTCTCCGCACAAATACAGAAGCTAGTAAAGGGTTTTAATTTAATATATTTAAGTCAGCTTACCGTTTTCATACCCGTGGAAGGCTTTGCGAAATGTTGTTTCGAAAGAAAATGTTACTTCAGTAAAATCCCTTCTTAGCAGCAACCAATCGATTTTCCCGTCGGGTTGTGTGATCTTTTTCATCATCAGTCCTCTCATTATGGAACAGAAAGAAAATAAATTTCCCATGGACGTTTTAAGAGTTTGAGCGACTCGGATCCATTTGCTTAGTACTTCTTCCGGCTTATCTCCGCGTAATATTGTCACCACAACGAAATGCGTTAGAGTCAACGAACGTTCGATTGCATTGTTCCATCGGTACTGGGAATCGGTGAATATTTTTTCGTACAGTCCGTTGATTTTGTACTCGGTAGAAAGCTCGAGTTCCTTTTCTGCCTTTTCTTTCAGAGGTTCGGATTTCTCCTCTTCTGTAGCGTCTTCTTTGTTTTCAGACTTTTCTTCCGGTACTTCGCTCGTGCCTCCACTACTTTCTTCATCACTATTGATTTCCATTTTCTCTCCAGTGAATATCTCCCAATCCATTTTTGTTAGATGCAAAGCAACAGACTTATCACTTGCCTCAAGAAGTCGAGCTATAATTACCTGTACAACAAATTACCAACAAGATTTGTACCACATTTTCGTAACAAAGATTTTCACTAAAAAATGTTTTTGAATATACCAACCTCTAGTAAAGCTGGGTCTAGACAAGCATCTCCGCTCGTAGGCAAAAGAATGCTTTCAAAGTTGCCCAAATCGTAATTACTCTCGGTACACTTTTTTAAGTGTTCAGTATTCTGCCCAGTTTCCAAAATTAGTTCCAATATTCTTGGAGGGATCTCATTTAAATCTTCAGCTAACTCTATTTGCGGTTTCAAATTCAACGTTGGAGGTTTAGACCGTTCCAATGTTGAAGGTTTGGAAACAAGTGCTGCTTCAATTAGCTGAGGAGGCCAGTCTTTAGCCAATAGAGCATAATCGTTGTTACCCCAGCATGAATTCCCAGATTCCGTATTGAGTGTAATTGGCATATTGCGATTTCTAAATACAATTAAATTGATAATTAGATCATTTTTATACAATGATAAGTTGATTGTCATTATTATTTAGGATGTGTGTAGGATTTAGGATTGTTGTTTTCATTACTGTGGAGAGACAATTTTTGCTCCAGACTTTTCCGAAATCGACATTCCACTTCCAACATGGTAAGTAATGAGATCTGGAACTGTGTCAAAACTGTCGCTTTCAAAACGATAACGTAGTTGTTCATAAATCGTATCCTTTTGCATGACATCCTGTAAAATTTCATTTAATTGTAAACTCGTTTTCAATTTTTAAAGTATTCTTATTACGAGTACTTCTACTATAGAAAGTGGTGTGATCTATAATACTTTGTAAGTAAGAGTTATTAATATTTGTAGACTGAATTTTCTATAAGTGTCAATCCATCTCATTTTAATACAAATGAGATTTCTTAAAACACAATAGTAGGGTATATACATTACCTTGTGAATCAAAAAGTGTAGGTTTGTGTTTTCCCATCTGCAGGAAAGAACGAAATCTCCAGCTCTTCCTGAACTGCTGCAATCTCTTACAAGAAAATCTCCATCGGTTTTTAAAAGAGATTCTGCAACTTGTCGGGTAATATTTCCATGATACCATGCATGTGCTCGCAGGTCGCTATTGTCTAATGACAACTCCCAATCCAAAATCTCCTTATGCTCTTTACTACACATTTTGAAATACTTAGGTACACACACTCCAAGTATATTTAAAGTTTATATTACTAAATTGCATCAACACATACACATTGTCACTTAAGACTAAGTTGTATGTAAATGGATATAAAATTACAAGTTCAACAAACAGATCTGTTCACTCGTTGGTCTCACCCTATGTTGACACTTTGAATTTTGTTGAGATACTGAACAGGGAAGCTTCTATTATATTGCAAAACTACACGCTTACAAAGCTGGACGGAGGGGCAATTCTCCAGAGTGAGTGTACAGTGTATGTATACTAAGAAAATCGATTCGTGTGATATCGATTTTCCCTCTATGTCTGTATATAGTAGCATAAAGCTTTGTCGGAGTTTATAAAAGCACTTTTAGTATGTAGACAAGTAGAACTCGATACGAATTAAAAGGCTCCCCTCCTCCTATGAAGTACGAACACATTACGCAATGTGACAATGCGTACAACTGAAGGCAGAAGTACAAGGGATGAATGGATACACAACTGTGTCCTCTATTTTTGTCTATGAATGAACACATTCGTTTTAACTGTACGATCATACCATTCGCATCCCTTGAATTGAATGGTAAATCCCTTTTTGTATATTTTATACTGTTGCTATTTCCCTACTGCTTCTATTAAAAGTAACACCATACGCAAATAGTAGATGTCTGTTATATTGTATACATTTGTAAATTAAATGTGTCAATGCCATAAGATTTTCCATCCTAAAATGCTGAGATATTTGAAATGCTCGTTAAATTATGGTGAAATGACTAAACTAGGTGAAATGTACAATTTTTGATTACGTTTATTACATTCAAAGATTTTTCGTTAAATACTACACCAATTGTTTCCAAAACAAAATATTAGAATAAAAACAAGTAAAGAGTTTTAGATAACATTTACCGACAATTCTAAAGAGTTCAAATACTTTTACATTACGTTAACTCAAGCATTTGTTAATTTTTATCTATACGCGTGGATGTGAATGCATGGGAGCAAATTGTATGTTATTTTTAGTATCATGAAGATGCGAGAGGGTCGGGATTTTAGAAACATCGTACAAATTGATGATTTCCAATTGAAGTAATAGTTCGTTGGCAGTTAAAGTCTTTTCGGAAACGTATCTGACGGTTTTGGTAGGAGTGGTCATAATGAAACCATTTGTACTGAAATATCCTCTTGGATTATCTCTCAAATTCATGAGAACAAATGGAGCGATTGCATCGGCCCTCAGAGCCAAATCAAAAGTTTTTCCGTCAGCTTGAGGGGTAATAGCAGTCACCTTTAAGGAAAATTAAACAATTAATTCATTGTGACATTCTTCCTATTGAAGGCTAAAACTTAAAAATCTCATTATAATAAAAACAATTAAAAATTACTCTTAGTCCAGGGTCGTTCATGTAGCTGATTTGAGTGGGGTAATTGATGAACAAGAAGTTGTCTGGGGTTCCTTCCATTGTCAAGTAAACAAAACATACTGTGTTAAGATTACCGCAATGTTCCGAGATGGTTGCATTTGAAATTCTAGTGACTTCTCTAGAAGTAAGTGGGCTCTAAAATTATATGCAGATGTTATTTTAACTCCTCATACATAGGTATATTATATCAAACTATGGATATATATTTTTCAGTAGATTATTACCGCTTGAACAGGAACCACTAAGTCCAGACGAGGTGTCATGCTATTTAGTCTGAAAAGCTGCACTCTTAAGTTTCCACTGAAATTTTCAGGAGCATCTGAAATTACTTCGATGACAACATCGGAGTCAGCTACCCTATATGGAGAAGCGAGTACAGGGGCAAAGAAATTCCTGGCGTAATAATGAGAAGCTTTCCAGCGTCCGGTGATTTCTTGAATTTACATAAGACAAATTAATATTTACAATACTTAGTAGGTTTTTGAAAAGGTAACATTGCGAATTAACTTTTTAAGCTTACCAACAGAAGCCCAAGAGGCTCCTGGCCAGATATCATTTAATTGCCAATAAAGAGCTCCCATGTTGTGCCCTTCGCCATTTGCATTCAATTTATCCACCTGTCTTCTGTAGAACTCAGATTCAGTTTTTAAAGAATTTGCTTGCTGTATTTGTGCTAAGTATAGCATGTAAGGGAAGGCTTCAGTGCTATTATAGTCTAATGGGAATGGTAAATGTTTCTTGATAGCATCACGGATTTCTACTTGACCGAGGGGATGATGCTGACGATGCTCCATCATGTTCGATTGCCAATGCCAATCTTCTTGATCAGTTACCTAAGAATAAAAATATATTTACTCATAATTCAATTTGGTTGTGTTTTACGAAGACGCATTAGCTATAATATTACTTACAGCATAAAAGGAGTCTCTGTATGGGAAGGATTGGTAACCATATTCAGAAGCGTATCTAGCGTTGGGCATCGTTCTCCAATCCCAAGAATCAGTGTAGTAGTTATAATTATGGACTAAACGTAAATAAAAGCGAATTTGATAAATTACTGACAATTTACTCAATTTCACAAACCAATTCATTAATCTCTTTAACACGGATCACATAAAAGAGAAAATGTTTCAAAAAATTAATTGTTGTACCATCTCCGTATTTCCAATTTCCAGGCCATTCTGAAATCCAACCTTCCATTTCTGATTGAATTCCATTTGTAGGGCTAGAGCTAATGAAATCTCTGGAATGATCCATTTCTTCAGTCATTGCTTTTATGGTGTCAATGTACAATTTGATCCAATCTACCTTGTATTTGTCATAATTAGGCCCGGTTGTGTTATACCAATTTTGGATAAGGGCTCCTTCGTTTTCATTGTTAGCTGCCCAAATTGAAACACTGGGATGGTGTTGAAGACGCTTCACTTGCGTCTCAACCTCTAATCTCACATTAGCAATGAAGGAATCAGTAGCAGGATACATGGCACATGCAAACATAAAATCTTCCCAAACGAAAATTCCCATTTCATCCGCAAGCTGCAAAAATGTAACAAAATTGAAATATTTGTCTACATGTAAAACTCCATTTTTTCATAAAAAGTGAGTGTTTACGCTCAAATATGGTACACTTACATCGTAAAACAAATCGGACTCGTACATTCCTCCTCCCCATATACGAATAACATTCGAATGTGTTTGCTGGGCTGAGAAAAAGAGCCATTCAGTCATTTCCCGAGTCTGTCTTTCAGGGAGAACATGAATGGGGATGGAATTGGATCCTTTAGAATACATTGGTTTTCCATTTACAAGCAGATAAAATTCTCGACCTTTAATTGGGTAATAAAATCATTACAACAAATATTTCAGAAGTCGATGTAGATAACATGTCTTGTATTTCTTCAGTAAACAAAAATCACCTAAAGTTGCATCGCTATCGTCTACAAGTTCCTGATATATTCTTACAGTGCGAAATCCTACTCTAACAGTTGTCTGGCTGGTTTCAACAGCCAAATTTGAGCTAAAACTAATTTCGTACGGGTAAAGGTTTGGTTGACCATGACCGTTTGGCCACCACATTTTTGCTTCAGTTCCCTGTAAAAGTTAATGTTATAGGTAGGTACATATTTTTACACTTATATAGCGTATGAACAACCTGAATCAATTAAAATCTGCAAAAATTACCAAAATCATTAAAGTTAAATCGGTGTATCCTCCTGAGGTGACTGCTTGTGTAACTTTTTGATTCGTCCCTGGCAATTCCAATGTCAAACTTCCGTTGTGTCTCGAGAACACAGAACTATCAATGTACACTCTAGCTGTAAGGTTCCATTGTGTTGACGCTGTTTCGTCTGGCATAGCTTTATTAGGCGTTACAAATATCATCACATCACGGATGACAGATGTATCATATCCTTGAATGTACATTTTCTTCCTATTAAGATACAAATGGTAGTTTATTTCATATTTTAAGTATAGCATTATATATTTGATGGTTGTACTAATAAGTAGGTATGCATGCTATGTTCATAAATGTGTACCAAATTCCAGATGAAGCATAAGCTGGACCCCAATCCCAGGAAAATGAAGATTGCATTTTTCGCATCATGTGAGCATAGTCCTCACCCTGATATTCTGGAACCAGTCCGTTTGGAAGAACCGGGTAACCATACGTATTGTCATGAGATACATATTCTTCCCTGGCATAATTGACTGGGGACTTAAACTGTACGCGAATTGTATTGGATCCAACCTAATTAACAATGGCAATATATTTCATTATTAATGAACACAAATGTGTTTGCAAATAACTGCAACTAGGCCATGGTGCTTATGTGTTTTATTTCATATTTATGTAACGTATTTTATACACACTGTAATGTTATGTCAAGCAAAGTAATAGTAAACACTATATTTGTATATTTATAGGCACCTACTACGTAATTAAATTATTAATTACTACTACCTACTATGGTTAACTAAAAATTGTCAAATTTATGTAAGTGCTATCTGTGCATGTTATAATCGATATGATTAAGATTACATGTAGGTAGCTAGCATAATTGAGATAATCATTTGTGTCATTAATGCTAATGCCCTCAAGTTTGACAACTTTATCCGAGTGTTAACCATTCTTGTTTAAACCGTACAATCTAGTATGCATGGTAAAATAGTATCGTTTGGTTTTACCTGAAGTGCGCTTTTGACATTGTAAATATATCGGACAAACATGTTTTCACTTTCTCCGACCAAGACATCATTAATGTAAACCTTTGCGATAGTATCCAATCCTTCGCATACTAAAACCACTTCACCCTTGTCCAATAACGCTGTAGTGGCTGCAAAAATAACAGTGTGATATTATTAAGTGAATAATATTATATATAGAATGTAGACAGATACCCTTAATAGAGACAGATACTTTAACCTTAATATATTATGGGTAAAGGTATACATACTTACGTAACACAAAATTCAATCTAAAGAAGCTAAAAATGTACCTGTAAACTGTCTAGTAAAATTCCAATCAGTTCTTCCGACCCACCGTGTTTCTCTGTCATTGTATTTTGCATAAATACTAGTTGGAAATACATTTTGAGCATCCAAGTCAGAGTAAATACCTCCAGGCACTGTAGCTGGAACACTGATACCTAAAATTGAGCATAAACATTAATGGTAATTCGAAATTCCCATATACAAATAAATGTTAAAAATTGTTGTTAAAAAATGCTGTGATTGTTGTTAAATATTAATTTTTAGTTCATGTTATAAGCAATTTAGTAGGCATTCTTACTTGTAGTTCCATTTATTCCTTCAGCAATCCATGTACTAGTTGATCTATCTGCTCCCAGGTCAATTTCAATTGACCCTTGGGTTATAACTGTTACACCTGCAACATGCTGATGTAAAGCAAGTGAAATTATCCCACACAAAATCGTGTGTACCTTCATTATGAAAGTTTCTAAACGAAATGAACAAAGAGAAGCCGATGCTTCTATATTATACGAGTTTCCAAACTGCACATTTATTGGCAGTATGTTTTTATCATTTTATGCCTCTAAGGACTATGGAATGGATCATCCCACATTTTCAAGTGTTTATATAATAAAATGAAACTTACATAAAAGTCAAAAGATATTGACATGATAAATGATTACCTGCTACAATACCAGTGGCTTATCTAATATGATTTATGACTATGGCAAGCATTCACTTTTATCATTTATCAATAACAACAGAACAACACGGCAAAATCAAATCTTATATAACACTTTACAGTGCATAGCAAAACTATAAAAACATTTTATTGACAGTAAATTCAATGGATATAGTAAACTAGTAATAAGGTACAGCAAATAATGAAATTATCCAATAGATTCATTATGTTAATCACCGTAGTCAATGCATGGTAATTAAGTGTAAGCCGAGAACAATCATTAGTGCTAATTTTTATCCAGAAAATCAGATCATTTTAGATAATGTCCTTGTCTATTGCCTATATAGCAGACTCTACAAATTAATAGGGTCTTACACAAAATAATCTATCCGATTCGTTTTTGTGCTTTATCATGAATACTACAATAATATATTTAATTTTATTCTAATATTATATCGTGTATCGTGTTCTATGATCGTGTTGTATAGATACGCACATTACGATTGCATAAAAATTGCTCGTGTCGTGTGATATAATTTCTGGTTAAGCCCCTGAAATCCCTATTACTGTGGCAGAAGTGTTTTTCTGACAATCTTCTATATCCACAAAACTAGTACAACACAATGAACACACACAAATAAGATAAAATACACGTTACAGTATACTTACATAGTAGATAGTAAAAATAACCTTTTGTTGTTACAGACTAATAGATAGGATTCACTGAAGGTTCGATGTTTCAATGATCATACTAACGAAGGAAGAACAAGAGATGCATGAAAAAAGAAAAATACGTTCACCACAATACAGTCAATGTTCCATGCTCCATCGGAGTTCATCATTCCACCCAAACCCTTCTTCGTGCTTCAATGACTCATGTATTGTATACATAATTATAATTATTATACAGACGATCCAGACACGGGCAATATTCCACATTCCTGTGCTTAACCCGTCATGCAACTTTCTAATTTTGAAAACAATTTTGTTAAAACTATAGTTTCACCCCACTTCTCCAGCTATATTTTGCAACTTTGGGTTCTGAATTCTTGTATCATATCAATCTATTTAATATTATGTGTTCCATACTCATGGTACTCAATACTCATGCCCATGGACTTTAGGACTTCTTTAACAGTCAGGAGTCTCAGGAGAAGGACTCATTCATGACTGGCTCATCATTGTCTCAAGTCATCCCGAAATCTCATTTCGCATAGTCTGATCTGAATTCTGAAAGTCTCAAACAATATTTTGTTTCATTTCTGCTAGCAACACCTCTTGTTCCATCTATGCTTTGAGGTTTGAAGAATTTTTGTTGAAACATGTGACAACGAGGAACACATTCCAGCACGAAATACGTTTCCAAAATTACCAAAGAAGTAAACAGAGTGAAAAAACAGTTCCGATTTTTGAACGTGTCATTTTTGGAACTTTGTGTATTTTTCAACCCACTGATTGGTAAAAGGTTTCCCCTGAAAGGCAGGAAAAATGCCTTCATCTCCGACAATTGAGCAATATGATGCGAGTCCCCAAGAAAGAAGGAATGTCGAAGAACGAGCTAAAATTCGCTCTGAACTCCGAAAAGAATTTCTAAAACAGTCAACAAACCCACATAGGCACGGTCAAGGAGGATATGTCGTAAGATATTTTTTAAAGATCTGAAAATAATTATGATAATAAACAATGTTTAAACTGTCGGATTCCCAAATTATTTATATATTTTGTTGTTTGTTTCATAGTTTGACCCAGCGCTTCAGCGATGGCAAAGTGCAAGAGCTCAAGAGTGGCACTGGTTCAAGAATGGTCAAAATGTAAATCCAAGAACCCTGATTGTTCCGCTAATAGTTTTTGCAACATGTTTTGGATATGGTCACTTACTTCATGTTCGCCGAGCCGCAAGAGAAGCTAATTACCGTGCAGGAAAGGTCGCTTACAAGGACAGAGAGTTCAAATTCATTTAAATGTCAGATATAATCTTGGATAATGGCCACAGTTTAATATTAACTTCAAAAAACTGTTTGGCATAAGTCAAATAGCGGCTGCATCGTGTGTAACAAAATAATATGAAAATCGTAAGTATGTAGACAATTGTAAATTTTGCAAAGTTTAAGTCTTAGTCTTGTTGGGAATATTTGTTGCCAATAAATAAGTCATTATATTCTAAAAATGGCTTCTGCTGTCAAAAATTTTGTTTCTCAGTTTTGCGTTATTGGTGTTACACATATAGTAGTTTACCGAATAGAAGTACACCGAATAGAATACCTACAGAAACTAAAGTAGTGACAATAGGCAAAACTTTCTAATCAAAAATCTAAGCAAAATCTCACCATAGACATTAAGGTCGTGTACAGGGGGCATGGGGTAATATGGATTAGTTTAGGTATTTTACTTTGTCGTTCTTTCTTTATACAAGAAGATAAAGATTGTATATGTACTTACATAGTATTGATTAATCATATTGATCAAACAAACTTACCGAGTCCATTAGTAATCGTTGCATTGGCGTCTGTGGATGTGGTATCAGAGCTATAGTATTAATTCATTGTCAACATTCTTAAATTCTTACTTGGGGTAGCATTTATAAGATTTTGTTTTCGTAGTTAAAATCTGCATATATTATTTTAATTAATCATAAAATGGCATCAACGAAATCTCGCAAAAAATCGTCTCGGTCAGAAGTTGATGCGGAAACTGAAGCAGAAATAGAAGATCTAAAAGAAGACAGTGCTTCCGAGGCTGTAAGCGAAAATGAGGTTATTGCTTCGGCCGACCCAGAGCTGATGTTGCCAATCGACAGTGACGGAGAAAATGATTCTGTATTCCCCACAAATCATGATTCAACTGAAGACTTCGTTCTTACTGGCGTTGGACAAGCTGGAGATGCCGATACACGGCGGCCGTCACGCATACCTCATCAGAATATTGCGAAACAGAGGAAAAGTACCCTGTTATCTTTCCAACGATTGTCGCTGTCAACAGACGCTCAGTCTTCGGATGAGTCTCAAGCTGAAGAATTCAAAGATAGGCCTGCGTCTCCAGATCTGCCAGCAGAATATTGGCAGGTTCAACGTCTCATTAAGTACATAAAGGTACCTACACCGGCACTACCTACACCGGACAATAAGCATCTTTATTTCTGAGACTTCGGACAATTATTTTTAAAATACACTATATAAATAATTTGTTTAATATGTTGTCATTTTCTATAGGCTGGAAACTCCACAGCGACTATTTTGGCGTTATCTTCTTTGAGAGATTATAATCTTCAAGATCGTTTCGTTCAAATGGCTATAAAGGACTCCGGGGGGCTGGAAGTGCTATTGAACATTTTAGAGACGGACGAAAGTCGTTGTAAGACAGCTTCGTTACTTGTTATCAGGGAAATCACAAGTAGCTCTGATATTAGCAGAAGCGTCTTCAACATGAGGGTTTGATTATATTTAGAACTAACACCATACACCCATAATTTTTGCATGATTTTATTCGTTATTCAATTTTAACTGTGTTATTGCAGGGATTGGAGACTCTTGTTCAATGTTTAAGTGATCCTTCCAATGATCTTAAACCACTATCTGCTGAAACAATTGCAAATGTATGCAAAATCAAAAAAGCTCGTCGTGCAATGAGGAAAAGTGAAGGTATTTCTCGACTGGTAAGTAACTCTGCATCTGCAATGAGCTTGTATGTCATTTTTGACAATATGACAATGAAATATATTTTTGTCATGATTGGTTTTACCTTTTAGGTTGATATGATGGATATTGACGAACTTAACTCGAACGAAAATGACGAGAAGCACATGGAAATTGCAAGATGCGGAGCGTTAGCATTATGGTCATTAGCGAAGTCTACAAAAAATAAGGAAGCTATTCGAAAGGCAGGAGGAATTCCCTTACTTGCCAAGCTCATGAAAACAAACGATGTTGATGTAATCATCCCAGTCGTAGGAATACTCCAAGAATGTGCCTCTGAGGTTTTATACAATATTACGTGACTTGATAAACTTTTGTACTCAACTAAAATTCAGGTATTTTTTATTGCTTTTCAGACTACTTTTCGAATTGCAATAAGAACAGAAGGACTCTTAGATGAGTTTGTCAGCGGACTCCTAAGCTCAAATCAAGAGCTAGCACAGTTTTGTGCCAAAGCTATTTATGTGGTAAAATATTTTACGCATTAAGCATTCGAAACATCATAATATATAACTAAAAACACGATTACTTTACCTATATAATTAATACCATACTAACAATAAGGAATATTGTATTATATTTGTTATAAAATAGTGTGCTGAAGATGAAGAATCTCGGGAAACTGTTTATCGCTTAGGAGCTGTGGATCCTTTGATTGCTATAATTGAAGACAGGGATCTCAAACAGAATAAGGTTCCTGCTATCATGGACAATTATTTCTAAATTGTATCAGGTATATTCGAGTTAATTGAATAGTGATTTGAATTGAATTCACTGGTATATGTAGCCTTTGTTAGCTGCAGCGACGGGGGCAATATGGAAATGCGCATCCGCTATTTGTAACACTAACCGTTACTTAGAAAAAGGTCTGGTGGACTTGTTGGGGTCACTTTTGGAAGATGAGCCGGAAGAAGTATTGATTAATGTAGCAGGAGCAATTCACGAAATTGCTATGGCCAATCCTTCTAACGCAAGTCTTATTAGAGAAGCTCGAGCTACTCCGAAATTGACTTCGCATCTAACCTCCAATAATACCGTACGCGTAGTTATTTTACTGACTTAACAAAAGTATCAAAGCATAATATTTATAGTTTGTTGTACTAACATTGGACTTGAATGTTACAGAGGTTGCTTGTAAACACAACTCGTGCTGTTGGTGAATTAGCAAAAGATCATGATACCCGTAGAGAAATGGAAAAACTTGATGTATTTCGTTTAGTGTGGTCGCTTTTAAAGCATTGCTCGCCTCTTGTTCAATCTGCTGCTGCATGGGCAATCTGTCCTTACGTCGAAAATTCAAAGGTGTAATTAATTAGTGACCCTTCATGCGTCTATATAATATTTCTGTTCTTTAAACCTCTAAAATAATTGGTTGAAGGATTCTGGAGACATGGTAAGGACCTACGTAGGTGGCTTAGAAGCTCTGGTTCATCTTCTCGGATCTGACAATGTTGACGTTCAAGCTGCTGTTTCTCATGCAATTGCTGCAATCGCTGTGAATAATGAAAATCTGGCTATTATGAGTGATCATGGAGTTGTTCAATTTCTGTCAAGGCTGGCTTCAACGGTAAAGTAGTACATATAACATACTTAACCCAGCCTAAGCTAAACCTATTTTAGAAATTTAGGTAACCAATTGTAAAATAGTTTAAGATGACGAATGTTTTAAAATTTAGCCCCGTGGGGATAACGATTTACTTCGCCGTTGCTTGGCTAATGCTATAGCAGAATGCTGTAAATGGGGTGAAAATAGTGGAGAATTCGGAAGAAGAAAAGCTGTTAGTCCGATTTGTTCTTACTTAACATCAAGTGATCCTATAGTGCATCGAGCAGCAGCTAAAGCATTGTGTGCTCTCTCTTCGGACCCCAGAAACTGCATTACCATCCACCAATGTGGAGTTGTTCCCGTGAGATTTACTTTTCATGTCAAGTTTTTGAAAATTTCAACTAATGATATCGTCATAATTCCAGATTTTTGTTTCACAGTATCTCATAAATATGAGCGGTTCGTTGGATGAAGAACTAAGAAATGCTTCTGCTGGAGTTATGGCCAACATTCGTCAATTAGCGTTGTCTGTAGAAAATGTTCGTCTTAAATAGTGTACACTTTCTACAAAATAGGTTTCACCATAACACTGTATGGTTGAAACAGTCTACTCAAATAATGAAGAAAAGAAATAGACATTTACAATCAAAAAGGAGAATATTATTTTAAATCAGTTTAAATACAGGGAAGAACAACGTTATAAAAGCTAATTTTAACTAAATACTAAATACCTAATACATCTATCTATCTGGGCATTATTTTGATAAAAGTGCTTATTAAGTTATTAAATCAGAGGAACAGGATATTGAATTTACGGCTCTAAGTAAATTCGCAAACACCGTACTGCTGGAATCACAGTCAAAACTCCAAAAATATAGTCTGACGAATTAAATGAATCTCATTGATACTGGGATCTATTATTTATGACAACCATGAGTTTTTTGGGATTGTGATTCAACGCAATATTGGTTACATTTACGGATTTACTTGCAACCCACTTTTGTACTACCTGTAGTAAGAATTTTAGCGCAACGAACTAGAAAAGCATACTTAAATACAATACAACTTGAACATAGCTGTCACATGTCACACTCACAGTCAATAGTTGAAATAGTTAGGCATTACCGGTTTTATGGTTTTACAAAAAAATCACTTTCATTGTAAGTTGCCTTTTATAACAATAACGTCTTCTTAATTAATAGGAGAGTAAGCAATCTCTCATTGTACGTGTTTATATGTTCATCATATCATAACAATGGCAATTAAAGATTTGCTAAAATATTTTGCGAAATTTCGGCGTGACATGCTGTATATTGTGTATATATAATAAAGATAATGCCTTCACCTACTAAATCTGAAATAATATTTTGAAAAAAGATATAATTGTAAGAAATAACAACTCAAAGATCACATTTACATTATTTATCGTAAATACATCTAGTAATGATGAAAAACAGTAGTATAATTTAAAAAATTTCCCTGACTGATCTGACTCAACTCCGAACATGTCTGTGGTATTTATCTCTAGTGTCTTCTATTTTATGTATATCTTATCTTTAGCTAAAAACTATTGATTCGAGAGTTGTATTACCAACAACTCACACTACTCGTTACGGCCGTTAAGATTTTGAGTCTCTCTTATGAATGGGGAGAAGGCGACTGCTTTTCGCGTTTTGAGTTACTAATTTCTGGTAAAGATAGTCAATGCGTGTTACAAACACTAAGGAAAATGTTACCATCGCAGAAGTGACAATAAAAGAGACACTTTCAAAAATGAATTTTGGAGCAAAGATTTTCCACACCATGAGATGACGACGCTGCCAGGCTGCACAGCTCATACATAATAACAGCTATAACAAAAATTATACAATATGAAATTATTTATGCATTTGATTAATTTACCCAGTTAATTTTTTGATTTTGATATAAAAATACAAATATTTATATACCTTATATGCGTGAAGAGTGATAAACTTTCCTCCGATGACATAAGCTTTCCTTCGTTCCCGATAACCCATGTAAGCTTCGGACTCTTCTGTATCCCCTTTCCAATACGCCAGTAGTGGCAAAGAAAGAGAAAATATAATTTGGGAAACATGCATATTTCCCAAAACCGCAAGAACAGGCCTTATCCACGTGAGCCAAGATTCTGAAACATTTCCTAAATTATTTCCGTCAGTTGTACCAACAAAAGCAGAATCCCACGGTATAGCAGAAAAAATTGGTTGATGACCCGTTGCGTAAAAGAAATACTGGGAGCACAAGGTCCAAGAAATTACAGCAGACCACGAATCTGAAAACAAAATAAAATTAATGTGTCACTAAAACATGAATTGTTCTATATAATTAAATACAGCACTCAGAAGCACTCACTTAAATCTTGACTAGAAGCATTTCGATAAATGCCAACAAGGCAGACTACAGCATAGGCCACCAATATTACAGCCGGAGTGATACCCGCACTTGTAACTTGAACCAGAAGTAGCAAGACTAGAGCGGAGAATGTTAATAAACTTGACGAAAACACGTCATCACTCTGAGTGTTTGGTAAATTAAAATCCAAGTCTGGGTTCTCAGAATGGTTGGATTTATCTATGAATGTGTTTTGAATTTTGGATTTGCTTTTGCTATGAATACCAGAAATACTTTTTTCATCTGTTGTGGAATGGGACTTCTGAGCTATAGAAAATGTTGTTCCATTCAGGTGGATTGTGCCATTTCGATTGTTTGGTGGAACAAATATGCTATTTAGATCGATATGATTATTGTCAGTAATCGATTTTTGATTAGATTTATTGTTGAGTAGTAATAATGGATGGGGTTTTCTTTCCTTCCCTCGTACGCCAACACAACAAAGTGGTCTAAACCAAATTACAATAAGTGACGACACTGTGATGGCTTGAAAAACCCATGGAAAATGGTTAAGCAAGGGTTTTACTCGAACAGCACTTGTGCTTGCAAATGGAAGCCCCTGTGTTGAGTAGAATAAAACAATTATTATATGATTTGAAAAAATTGACATTTTTGGTAGCAAACCTTAATATTTTTATTCTTACCTGGAGCGCCCAAAAAACACCCAAGAGTACAACCAGAAGTGATGGAACAAACTTAGCGATTATAGAACATGGTCTACTATTTGAAATACATTTTCGATACAACATCCAGTGCTGAAATGACACCACGAAGACGGCTAGAGCAACCAATGCCACACCATATCGAACATATTTGTGAACCAGCCAATCGGATGGAAGTGAAGATAATTGTTTGTGTAAAAGAAATTCCTGGAAATCACAAAATAATTTGCCAAAAATGATAATAGTTATGCCATTTTTAATTCGTTACATTTCCTTTTTAAGTGTCAAACTTACTAATTGTAAAAATTATAATGAATAATGACATTTGCTTTAATTCTAACTTGAAGAAATATTGGGATTCAATGATTTACTGACTAAATTATGTATT